>LOEQ01001043.1:317044-339247 GCA_001685075.1 Bramus lutescens
GAAATCTCAGGGCACGAAGCGGGCACGGGTGGACAGAAGCCTAGCTTCTCAGCAGTGCAGGGCGCACAGCGCCACGGCTGGGGGGCTCCGGCGGTCACGCCAACCTGGAAGGCTAGAAGGATCAGGAACCGCCAAGAAGCAACAGCTAGGAACTCAGGCATCGCAGCCCAGTGCAGCAGGCAGTGGGTGAAAGCCTCTAGGTAGGCAGCAGTGGCGCCGGTGCTCACAACTCTGGGCAAATGGTAGTAACAGCCGGTGGTCACAGCTCTGTGAAGGGATGGCCCTGTGCGGTGTTCAGTGCTCGCTGAGTGTGTGGTGGCGGGCAGTGGACGATGCTGGCTGGTTGTACCCAGAGCCTTATGAAGGGCTGGCTCGAAGGCACAGGTTAATGATTATCAGGGCAGCGTGTTAGGATCCCAGTGTTCAAAATAAGTTTGTTTGGCTGTGAGCTCTGCGCAAACTGTGGGTGGAAGGGGGGCAAAGGGATAGGGTTTCCTACTATGTTTGTCCTGTTGTGATGACCTAGGACAGGAGCTAAAGTCCAATTCTGACAGCAAGCGGGTAGCCAGATGGGGGAGGGCACTTGTTTTTGTTCAAGGGACATCAAAGACCCAGCCGACAGGCTCTTCAAGGGGACCCAACGAAAGCCTAAGAGACTGAGGAAGGACAGGTTAGGCCAAGAAGGCTTCAGGCCCCAAAGAGAGGGACAGAAGTGGAGTTCTCTATGACAAAGCCCACAGTTGTTTCTCCCACCTCACAGGGAAGCCCCTAGCCAGCAAGGAAAGAAATCCATAGTTCACCTCAGGACGCTATCATGGCTGTAATTCCAAAAGTACAAGGGCCCTCCAAAGAGGAAAAAGGCCCAGGGCCTTAGCAACCTATTCTGTGTGGCTGTGGAATCAGACCCACGCTATCTCTAACAGTCTGACATTCTAGCTTGGATGAGATGCTTGTCAGTGATCAAGTATGGCAGCTTTCTCTTCACCATGTTTCATCCTTTTAAATTACAAGGGAAATTTAGAAATCTTTAAGGACAATCAGAAATGGGACACACCCCAGAATCCCTCAAACCTCCCAGAGTAAACTGATCAGCACCCCCATTGCCCCCAAGTATCTTCTGTGTCCCCCAAGATCTAGATTTCACCTCCCAACCACCTTCACCTCTACTTCCTGACCCAAGTGCTAACTCAGAGCAACCAACCTCTAGCAACGGCTTAGACCGTCTTGTCTGCCCTTCGTGGTACTGGTTTGGAGCAGGGTGGAAGCCTACAAATCACCCAAGTGTTCTACCGGCCTTCATATACCAGTCCAGCCCCTCAAGGTCTTTGAGAGTGGTGTTTCAGACCTGGGACTTTGGAGATCTCAACTTTAGCTCCTGGCTCAAGAGGAGTACATTGAAGACAAAAATTGCAGGAGATTTCAGGTCAAGGTCACGGAGACTGCCATGGAACATCCTGTACAAAAACTCACATCCCTGTTACCCAGCAGTTCAGTACTGCTTGTCTTTGAGCCTTGGACAAATGGCTTTCTGGGTGACTTGGCTAAAGTACTCTAAACACATGCACACTGACGTATCACCTGCTGACAGTGATTCTTACATGCAAAGGAACCAGCCTAGATGCCCTGCTACAGCACAGGAATGGGGGGAGGTGTCGGTGGTGACTGAAAGTTCCTGAATTTGGGGTACAGCCAAAGCCCTGACAGAAAGGAATCCTATGTCCAGGACCAGAGAGATGGACACATTGAGCAGCAGAACAGTCACCAGAAGAGAGAACTCATGGGGGGGGTGGAGAGGCAATGAAGAATGGGGAGGATTATACTAGGTAAGGGGCCCGGGAGGTTTCTGGAAGGAGTAGAGAATTTAGGAACTCAACTCCACTACACAGCAATAGGCAACAGGTGCAGGCTGATCGTTCACATCCAACCACAGAAGCACTCTTCTTGATTCACCAGAGAGGGACAGCCCGTGGACTTCTCTGAAGGAGCTGGCTGGGAAGAGAAAGGGATGCTGAAGCTGAGACACCAGACGTCTGTGTAAGTCCGTGGCTACAGATGATGAAATGGGTATGAAGCTCCCTCTAAAGCTGTCCCTGACACAGCCTAAATGTCCACAATCAGACAGATAATTCTGCGTTTCCTGGTAGAAAGCCTTTACAATAAGACATTCTTCAGTTAAGGAAAACCTCCATCCTAAGACACATTGGGAGGGCATGAGATCTGCTGCCATCCTGGATCTGTGCCATGTGCTTTGGCTATATAAAGAAATTATCACACTGGGCTGCAGATATAGGCGAGGGATAGAAGGCTTTCCTGACATACACAAGGCCCTGGGTTCAATTCCCCAGGCCTGAAAAAACATATATGGAATTACCCTGATACCTATCCCTGGCTGAACTTTGCAAAGTGACTGAAGTTTGCAAAGCTGGCTTTTGTTCAACTTGTACAGCCTCAAAGAAACACAGCTGGCTCAACATCTGCCACAGTCACTGGAGTAAGGTCAGGCGACAAACCTGCTCCCAGATACTCAGAATCTCATGAGTGTATCTCTCATTATTTTTGTTTATTTGTTGATTTATTTGAAACAGGGTCTCACTATACAGGCTGGACTGGGCTCAAACACATAGCAATCCTCCTGCCTCAGCTTCCTGGATATTAGGGTCACACTAGTGTTCTACCGTGCCCAGCTATGCCTTTTTTTTTCTGATGAAGATGCCTAAGTTCAGTACCTTGTTAAGGAGTTGAACAAATAATTCCCATTTTAAAACATTTTTATTTTAAATAAACATTCGTTTTGTAAAGAGTTTATGTCTGATTCTGTGTAAGGTATTAGGGTTTGTGTCCATGTGATGCAGGTGCCTTTGGAGCATGGAAGAGGGTGTTGGATCCCCCTGGAGTTCCAGGTGGTTGTTAGCTACTCAACATGGGTGCTAGGAACTTAGTTCAGGTCTCTACAAGAACAGTCCACCATATCTCTCCAGTCCCTAGCATCTTACTGTAAAGTGTTTTAAATGAATAGCTTAGATATAAGTCCTTAAATAATTTTATATTTGGAAGTGGAATTTGTACACCAAAGTTTCTCTTTGACTTCCTCAACTTGTAATCACAGTCCACACTTGAAATGTTGCCTTAATGACACACAGGGAAGGCGACACACGGACAAATATTTGGGACTCTGGTGCCAGGCAGGAACCCGGGATGCCAGTCAGTTTACTCTGCTGCATACTTGCCCAGTACGCATTGAGTTGTCCCTCCCCTGCTCCTGCACATAGTGGCTCTGCTCTCTCTCCAAGAATCGATTTCCCCAATGTTTCCATTGATCACCTCACAGGCCCACAAACTCCACATTGATTCCCAACTCTGTCAACACACATGAAGCCAGCCCCCCATCCCACCCCAGGCCTGTGTAGACAGCCCCTTTCATTGGCCTGTGCTGTGTGGGGTGGAGTGACTGGCCCTTCTCCTGAGTCACGCTTGACACAGCCACCTGTAATGCCTAGCTCTAATCTTGACCCTGGGAAACCTGCTCATTTTCCAGTGAGATGCCACCCTTGCTTATCCGCTGCCAACGCCTCAATTTCACCTCCGCTCTCGAGCTCTGCATTTTCACACTGGAATTCCCATTGTCCCTTAACCTTATATCTTTGTCCATGGTGCTTTGTCTCCCCCAGAAACTGTCTTTTGGGACTCCCATAGCTTCACATGGCAGATGACCCTTCCTCCCAGCTTCTTAGAAGTTTGCCCCCTGAGCTTCTGTCTGCATGCCTTTCCTCACCCCACAGTGGAGCAGAGAGAACTGTCTTCTGGGTGAGGGGACAGAGCCGGGCATAGAATGATAGGATGTCCCAAGCAGAGTCACAATCTAGCATGCTCACAGCCGGCAGTCTCTGGAGGGCTCCTAAGTTCATCCCCTGCTGCCCACAGCAGAAAGGAAGAAAGCATCCAGAATGTCTGGACACCTTGAGGATAAGGTGATGCATGGTAGGCCTTAGAGGGAAAATGAGATTCTCCGAAGCAGCAAAGGTCGGGGTGACATGACAGAGAGAGATAGCAAAAGATGAGGGAAGCCACCAAGCTCAGTGTGCCCTGAGAATAGCCAGCAATTATCTCTGCCTATATGCACAGAATACTAAGTGTCTACGCATGCTGATAGTGGGAAAGCCTTAAGATGGCTAAAAACCTTAAATTTGGAGTAATCACTAGGGATGTGATGGGCGTCCTATAAGTAACTGTGCCTTCCAAGAGCTAAGATTCTTGAATGTCAGGCTGGGAGCAACCAGGTCTATCAGGACAGGACAACAATGTTTTCGTTTTGTTGTTTTGGGTTTTAGTGTTGTTGCTGCTGTTTTCATTGTTTTCTTTCCTTTGGCCAGGGTCTCACATGGTTCAAGCTGTCCTTGAACTTACTATATAGCTGTTGGGACCATTTGGGGTCCTGGCCTCCAGCTGCTCTTCACTGCTAGAGATCTTTACTTTCCTTCTGATTTGAGTTACTGAAAGCTGTGTCAAAGTTGTTTACCAGCTCTGCTTCACAAGCACGTGTTGCCTTGGCCTTGAGGATCAGAGGATAAAGTTTTCACCTGTTGGCCCACTTGACTGTTGGGTATATAAGCCTCTGTGGCACTTCTTACCAGTGACTAGAGGTCCGTGTCTCTGTCTCTGGGTGATTCAACATCCAGCTCCTTGCCTGAAGCTCGCGAACTGTATGGTAGCGCACAGAGTGCAGATAGGCATTGTGCGCTGCATATAGCCAACTCTGACCTGGAGCTCCTGATCCTCCTGCCACCAACTCCCAAGAACTGTGATTCTGAGCATGTACCACCCTGCCCGTCCAGTGTCTTGTGGGTGCTGACCACGGCGGACAGCTGGTGCCAAGAGGGGTGCCTAGGCGCTAGCAGGTCTCGGTATGAGCAGCTAGGGTGACGCTCCTATTTTATCCAAATCAAAGCCTGTGTATTTCCTGTACACAGAGACACTCCTCCTGCTCTGTTTTGGTAAGCTCAGTGTGCTACAGAGGAAAGGTATTAAAAGTCGGTAGAGACATTTGCAGGGCAATCCCAGTCTGTACTCCAGAGGGAGCCAGCTGCATTCAGCAGCTCCCTCAAGGATTCTTCACACCTCTGCCTTCTTGTTTTGACAACTTCTGCAATGTTGTTGAATATCACATGCGAAAACCTCAGCTCTGACAATTTTATTAGCACCAGAAGAGGGGGATCATATGGGAGCAAAAGCTGCATTTTCACCTCGGATTTCCTCACCCCAGTGCATCACACAGCCAAGGCTGTAAGGAGGAGCTGAAGGGACCCTTGGCAAAGTGACTAGTAAATTAATGTGAGCTGATAACCCTCGGAGCTGNGGCTCCTTCGGGGGGAAGCTGTGGGGCCTGGGAGGGATGAAAGCATGGAAGGCTCTTCCATCACACGCTGTTCCCAGTCCAGCTTTCATGCAGGGCGCCGCTCACCCACAGGCAGCTACAAAGTTAGGCAATCTGGGCTCTGGAAAACTGATCCAAGAGTCAAGGGCAAAGGGAAACTTTCAAAGGGGAAAGTGCTGCAATCCAGGGGAAACCACCGAAAGAGAGGTTGTTTTGAACCTGAGGGAAAACACAAAAAGATGTTCCGCCCACAGCCATGATCAACATTGGGATGATGTAAACCCATGCAAAGGCCTGGCCTGCTGCCCCCATCTCCTGAGCACATGAAAGGTACCGCAGAGCCGCCATCTGGAAGCAAGGTTGGGGGTGGAGAATAGCTCACCCCTATACTCCCTAAGGATGTGAACAGCCCGGGCTGTAACACAGAGTCAGAGAAACAGGCTTCCTACCAGTGTTCAGGGACCTTGTCAAAAGATGTCATCTTCAATCTCATCATTGATACCCCTTCCCTGGTGTATTTGAGAACTGTGTTAAGGTTAGTTTGAGAGGGTAGATATTACGTGCCAGGCTCAAGGAGAGTATACACGCATAATATTTCATGGTCTAGTCAGTATAACGCTACCAGGAGCTGGATAACAAGGCCAGCCCCTGAAGCCTGATTTCCAGGGTAGTGCCTGTCACTCTGTTAACAAGTGTCTAGGGTTCTGATGCACGCTCATGTGGAGCTGGCAGCTCACAAAGCCACTGATCCCATTCTCCCTTAAAGCCACCCTGTAGGGGAGGGAGGTGTGGCGTTATCAGGGATAAGGGATACATTTGGTAAGAAACAGCCCCCAACTCCCAACAGTGGTTAAAGTTTGGGTGTTGGGAGGGAATGGAGACAAACAGCATGCCCTCCCTGCATGAGGATCCTAGCCTATAGTGTATTCACATCGGTACGTAAATGAGAGTAGAAACAAATTCTAGAACAGTCTAGAGGAGCACAGTGATAAGAAGGACTGACTGCAGGCAGGAGAAGGGCTTGCAGCTTGTGGGAAAGAATATAAAGCTGATTATTCCTGATTTCAAATCTCTCATAAGTTTTTCTCCAAGGGAGATATCTGAACTCAACTCTCTGGGCATTGAAATAACAAGAACCAAGGATGGTTTTACTAAAGAGACTCGGTGTGTGTTATCCATTCCAGGCAGTGAGTGTGAAAGCCAGGCTTGCTTTCAGTCCCATTAGCCATTAGTGCAGTATGAATTACGGATGACTAGCCACTGAGTACATGTCATATTGACCACTTTTAAAAAGTGAGTTTTTTTCAATTCTGCTGAAATCATATCAAATCATTCTATTATGTTATTTAATATATTAATAAAAATTGCATTAAGGAAAGAAACCATGGAGCTAGAAGGTTGAGAGACTTGTAGAGGTCCTTGAGTGGCCTGGTGTGTTAAGCCTGTGCTTGGCCTGGGACTCTGAGGTGGGCTAGGATGTGTCTTAACATCCCTATGACCTCGAACAAATTATCTGACATTTCTTAATTTCTCCTTTGGCAAATTGACCAATGCCTGCTACATAAAAATATATAGCAGGGGTAGAAAATGGTTAAACCCTAAAAGGTCATGTTCACCTTCCCTAAAACGGGGGTGGCTATGGTAGGTAGCTGGGTCACTATATTCTTTCTCAGACTGGACGCTGTTTCAAATGAGTCTTAGGGAATGTCAACACGTTTTCTCATCCCCTAAGAGACTGCAGGCCCCACCCTGGGAGACCTGTGCAGATGGGCAGCCTGCCCCTTCTCCCACTGTCTTCTGCTCTCTCCAGGCACCCCAAACTTAATATCTACCATGCCAAGACTTACTAATATCTTGCCTGTTTTGAAGACACTATTTACTTCCATGAAATGTCCCTCTGCATGCAGATTTTAGCTGGTGGGACCAAGACACAGCTATCTCTAAAAGCCAGTTCTGGGGCCACGTGTCATACTTGTGACAAACCCTTGTCATGTGGCCTGACCAGTCCTTGCCTTGGACTTTTAAGGCCTGTGGTGGACACAGTGGCTTTATCAGAAGCTCACGTGCTGTCAGGAGCTCAAGGACACATCCAGAAACATAGCACTCGGTCACATTAGGTAGCAGAGCCTGGGTGGCAAGGAAGCCAGACCTAGTTTACTAGACAGGGAGCTTCACGGTTTAAAGTTAGTGTGTGCTCGTTACATGATCTCTCAGGGAAATGTGAAATAGAACTAGGTGGTGTAACTTTCATTCCTTTTTCCGCCTTTAGTCCCTCTTTCCATTCCTCCTTCCCTTCCTTCCTCCCTCTCTCCTTCCTCCTTCTCTTCCTTCCTTTCTCCCTCTCCCTCCTTCCTTCCTCCCTCCCTCTCTCCTCCCTTCCTTCCTCTCTCCTTCCCTTCCTTCCTCCCTCTCTCCTTCCTCTTTCTCTCCTTCCTCCTTCTCTTCCTTCCTTCCCCCTCTCCCTCCTTCTTTCCTCCCTCCCTCCTTCCTTCCTCTCTCCTTCCCTTCCTTCCTCCCTCTCTCCTTCCTCTTTCTCTCCTTCCCTTCCTTCCTTCCCCCTCTCCCTCCTTCCTTCCTCCCTCTCTCCTTCCTTCCTCCCTCCCTCCTTCCTTCCTCCCTCCCTCCTTCTTTCCCTTCCTCCCTTTCTTCCCTCCTTCTTTTCATTCCTTCCTCTCTCCCTCCTTTCTTCCTCTCAGAAGGGTGGTTCTACTATGTTTCTCCCACTGCTCCTAAAGAGAGCAGTCAGAAAATAAAAAAAAAACCCTTTATGGAAACAACCCAGAAGAGCACCTTTAGGCAATTTAAAAACATTTATATAAATACCAGATGTGACTGTGAAAACGGAGGCTAATGACCATCCGGGGATTTACCCATGACGGGTTATTCTTAGATACAATCTGTCTCCCAACCCAACACTCTACAGAGCAAAGCAGTTCGTCTGCCTCTTAATGAGGGAAGGGGTCGGAGAGTGGGGTGGGGAATGATGCTGAAGAACGATAGGAAACTCAGCCCCAAGTTAAAACCCTGGGGTATCTGAGGCTGGCATGTGCTTTCTGCCCTCGCGATTCTGGGTGTGTGCTGGGCCACCACTGCTTCTCTGAGCTTTGTCACTAAGATGTAGAGTGTTTCTGTGGATATCTCCTCCCTCAGAGAAGCAAGGTGGCCCATGAGAGCTTTCCCAGCCTTGAAACCCCTATGAATGCAGTGGGGCATCAATCACATGGACTCAGCACCTGGCCTGTGGGCAGGGACAGAGCTGAGACTGTGGTGCACACACCCAACATCCAGGCTCACTTTGGGGACTGCATCTACAAGAGAGACCAAGGTCCCTCAAGACAGGTCTTCTAGGACTTCAGAGAGCAAGACTAAGATGGGAGATGGTAGAGACTAGGGGGCTCACCTGCCCTGTATAGAACACAGCGGGCTAATCTGCCACAGGTGTCAGCACTGCGTGGTGCTGGAGAGCGCTATCTTGCTGAGGGGGTGGCTCTGGAGGTATAGCCCTCTGGGGGTACAAGTTCTCATTAATGTGCTGTAAGTCTCAAAGTATGCCTGACTTGGAACCAGCAATCCTATTTGCTCGAATGTGCCATAGGCAGAGCTGCCTCTTAGTTCTGTAGGGTGTTTTTAAGTGCCCAACTAGATGACATGCACAGCCAGAAAAGACACAGATGGAGAAAATTAGACTACATCTAAAGAAGGAATACTTTGCAGTAATTTGTGTGTGAATGTGTGTGTAGGTAGATATTTGTTCCCATACGTATGCACAGATAGATAAATGTGGACACTATATCCTTATTTGTCAATTGAGAAAGGTTATAGACTAGACATATAATGTACTACCATATAAAAAGTAGCTATCTAATCACATATTCCGAAAGAGATTCAAGCCCAGTCTTTGATCTTAGCACCAGAGAGTTTCAGGCTGGCCAAGGCTCTACAGTGAGACACTGTTTCAAAAAACAAAACAAACCTAAAAAATAAAAAGATAGCTTAATCAAAAGAGTAATATCTAGGATACTGGGAGGCAGGAGGTAAACTGAAAATAGTTGGTTAGGCCCAATGAGACACACCTGTAGTCTTAGGTCCTTAGGGTCTAAAGGCGAGTTGAGCTTAGGAGTTCAAGGCGAGTCTGGGAAACATTAAAACCACTTTCAATTTCCATTCCCCTCAGGCTCCGTTTTGCTGAGACTTACTAGTGTACCTGCCCATTTTGAAGATCCGCATCTTACTTTCACGCAGAGTCCCTCTCCAGGATGTTATAATCCCTTTGGGAGCTCAGTGCTGGCGCAGGCTGGGAATAACTCAGTTGCCATCCTGGCTCCACCCAGTGTCATCTTTAGAAACCTGATTATGAGAGCTAGGCTGATTATCAATTTAACCAGAGATTTGGCTGGCCCGCTCTAGCAACTCAAATCTGAGAGCCACTGAAGGGAAGAGTCCTGTGCCACAGACCTGCTTAAGATTCTAGCGATTTCCAGGCCTGGGAGGTGGTGGCGCTCGCCTTTAATATCCCAGCACTCAGGAGGAAGAGGCAGGCGGACTCTCTGAGAGTTCAAGGCCAACTTGGTCTAGGACAGGCTCCAAAGCTACAGAGAAACCCTGTTTTGAAAAACCAAAAAAAAAGGAAGAAAGGAAAGAAAGAAAGAAAAAAGAAAGGAAAGGGAGGGAAGGGAAGGGAGGAAGGGAGAAAGAAAGAAAGAAAGAAAACAGTGGCAGTGACACTCTGTCTGAAAGCAGAAGTACCTTTGATTAGGTGACTGGACAGCCCTTTGTGTTGTGAGAATACAGGGGTATTCTAAACTGCGTGCCAGGAGAAACCGGCCAGGTGAACACCCCCAGGTGATGAGCACGCCCCGCCCCCAGCACTGCCACGCGCTCACGTGCTCATTAGGTGTGCGAGCTTGCACCTGTCCATGCCTGAGGGGGAACTGTTGCTGGGCGTATTTCCAAGCACTCCGAGTGCCTGGGTGCTATAACTGCCCAAGGACACCCTTTTCAGAGGGCAGACGGGATGGAGTTGGACACAACACAGGTAGGCATAGAGAGGGGTGTATCTGGGAGTAGGGTGGAGTAGTGCATGGTGTGTGGGGGAGAATTCTGGCAGAACGTAGTGCTACAGATTGCTCTTAGGCTGACTGCCAGTTAGGACCCAAGGAGTTCCTAGCCTGTGAGAAACTGTCGTAGACCCTGGATGTGCTCTATGTTAGATGGGTCATGGCCCAGTGGCCTGGCGCCCTGATCCCACACACCTTAGGCATGCTAGTTCTTCCTAGCTAGGGTCAGACCAGAGTTTTCCCAGCCTGATGGCAAAGACTCAGGAACATCCCTGACCTCTATGTAATAACACCCCCTCTGGGTTCCTAAACTATATAGCATTGCTTCACCTCAAGGAGTGTCAAAGTCATTTTCTTAAAGAAAAGAAAACAAAACTGCAGGATAGTAGTGGTGCACACCTTTATTCCCAGCACTCAGAAGGCAGAGGCAGGCAGATCTCTGAGTTCAGGCCAGCCTGGTCTACAAAGTTCCAGGACAGCCAGGGCTACACAAAGAAACCCTGTCTTCGAAAAGAAAAACAAAATAAAATTACAACATTTTCTTTTGGAATATTCCAGTCCCCCTACCCCCAAGTAGCAATGGCTTCCTTAACAGTTTGGGGCTGTCATGACCTGCAGTAGACACTGTTATCCTCCTTGCTTCATAAAGCAAGATGGACAACAGGGCACAACTCTCAAAGTGACCTCAGTTGGTGCACGGTTGTGCTGCCTGCTTGAATTTCTCTAAAGCCCTAAGAAATACAGAAAACACATCAACAGAGCCCAAGTTGCTGCCTGGTGATTTCACATTAAGGGTTGGCACGGGAAGGAGGCTCGCCCTATGGTGGGAGAACACAGATGTGTTTAATTCCAGGTGATCAATTCCAGGACCCTCCTTAGATTCCAGCATCCACTGAAGTTCAGGTTCCTTGCATCAAACATGACAGTGTCTGTGCAGAACCTAGGCATACCTTGCTTTCTCGTAACCCAGCACGATCCAAACAGTGTGGAATTTACCGCTGGGCTGTGTTGTGTTTGGAATAACCATGAACAAAACCCCGCATGCTCTCGTGCATGCTGCTGCTACTTTGAAAATGACCTAAATCGGACAGTTTTTTTTCCTTTCTTGAGCATTTTCCACCTGTACTAAGTTAAATCCATTGATGCAGGGCCTGCGGATGTGAAGGCTTTTTGCATCCATCATTGATGTCTAAGATAAGGGATATGCATGCGGGAGCATTGCTGGTTTTAATCTAGGCTTTATCTTGGAGGAGAAATGTCATCAAGACGGCTGGGTTGGGAATATTATAGCTAAATACAGCATTTCCCATCAGCTACAGCAGTGGATCTCAGTCTTCCTAATGCTGCGACCCTTCAACACAGTTCCTCATGTTGTGGTGACCCCCCCAACCAGACAATTATTTCTGTTGCTATGTTCTAACTGTAATTTTGCTACGGTTATGAATCGTACTGTAAATATCTGTGTTTCCTGACGGTCTTGGGCGACTGCTGTGAAAGGGTCATTTGACTCAAAAGGGCGGAGAACCTCTGCACTAGAGCCACCTGCCCAACTGGCTTCATTGTTTGCCAAAAAGTAGTGTCTTTTTAAACTCTTCCTATGTTCCGAGTCTGTTAAATGTTTCACTGATAAGATTTAGCTGTTTTCCCATGGGAAGGCAGTTTCCTGGGAAATTCTCTGTTCTTCAGTCTTGTCCTTGAGACCCATCTCCAGCTGTGGCTCACTGTGCTCTCACTAACTATCCATGGAAAGGGACGGGGGAGTGGGAATGTCCCATCATGCACGTGGTTTGATCTCCAGCCATGGGCGCAGACCCTCAATGTTTAATGTTTCCTTCTCTGTGGCCACCGGATAGGTGTCTCTGGGCGGTTGTGCTTGGATAAGAATATACTATGTCTTCATGAAGCATGCCACAACTGTCTAGGGCCCAAATTTTGTGTTCTTTGTCTCTAGGTTCCAGAGCTGAGCTCCTATCTAGCAACAAACAGGCCAGGCTGGAAGAACCCTGTCATGTACAACACTCCCCAGGAGATGGCTATGGGCTGGAGCCCAAGGCCCCCAGGGAGGAATTTACAACACCGCTGGTCCTTGATATCTGAAGACTCCACCGAGGATCCTGGGTCCCATTTGGCAGGGTCCAGTCCCACAGCCACCTTCAGAAAAAAGAGGCTTTCGACTGTAGAAGACCTAGAGAATTCCAGTGAGCAGGCAGAGCCCCATCCAGACCCTTTAGCTGCAGAGCAAGAACCACACATGTCAGCCTCATTGAACACGGAGCAGTGTCAGAAGACAGAGGCCCTGCAGGAAATGAGCTGGCCAAGGAACCCAAGGATGCCTGGAATTTCAGACAGCCCCTGGCAGAGAAGACGAGACCCAAAGAAGCAGGCAGCTGCAGTAGGTCTCCTGCCTCCCACCCCAGCCCTGTCCCTAGGGACTCTAGGTCCCTGTGTGCTTCCCAGCTGTGGTATGGAGGGGGGGGGGCATTTACCTTCCATCACTCAGGTTCCTCTGGCCCCAAGCATGGAGCTGTGCACAGTATACCCATCTCTGCACATGAGGTCACAAGGCCTTCCAGCTATCTGACACCCAATGCTCAGATATCTCAAGACAGCCTTTTGTTCAGAAGGGAGGCTTTGCCTGAGGACACCATGACTTCCCAGCGCTGGTCTGCAAACCTAGTCCCCAGAGCAGGCTCTAGCTGTTCTTTGTCCCAGGTCTCTAACTCACAGGCATCTAGGTGCTATGAGTGTCTGTCTCCAGTACTGAGAGTTCAGTAGAGAAGATGTTGACAGGAATTGTCCCATTTGTCACCTCACTGCATAGGTTCTCCTAAAAGGCCATCTAGGCTCTTTACTGTACTTTGATCTGTGCCTAGACACAGGATGCTGTTACTGCCTGGGAGGGTCCTGAGTTCTCTGGGCCTGGCTGAGCTGCCTCAATCCCTTCCCTTGCCACAGTACTGGGACAGATGGCTCACTCTCACACAGCAGGAGCACATGCCACACCTAACCCCTGCTCTGAGGTGCTTCTGCCTCTCTGGATGCCAGGGCCAGTCTTTACCAGAGCCCTGATGATTAAGAAAGCATCCTGGCAAGAGCAGAGGCCAAAGCAGACAGTATTAAGAGCATGTATCTCTAGGCCAGGTGTGGGGAAGCTGTAACCACAACAGTGCAAGTCAGAGNAGAGGCAGGAGGCCAGCCTAGGCTACGTCAGTGAGACCATCTCAGCAAACACATGTTTTCTGCCAGTTTCCAGCTTCTGTCCACAGATCCCACTTCCAAGCTCTCACCTCTATTAACTGACCACTGGAAGCCTGCAGTGTGAGAGGGCTGTATAGGGAAGCTCTGGAGGAATTTTCTTCCAGCTCATTTCTCCCCTGTATCCCTCCTAAGGATGCTAACCTCTAGGGTAGCAAAATCAGTACAGCCAGCCACTTTCAAGGGCCTCTGCCTTCTACCCACCATCTGCAGATTTTAGACTATCACTCTGATAAACTTCAGGTGCTGACCTCCTCCAAGACTGAAAGCCTAGGTCTGGGATCTATACTCGGGGGAACACACAGAAGACAGGGAGGGAGAGCCCTGTGGGTTTGGCTGCTGTCTTAGACCTGGACGAGGGTCCCAGGCCTGCTGGTACTTTTTTCCCCAAGTGCATTGTGCGTGTTGGTTACCAATAGTGACAGCAGACTGTTGTCTTTCTTCTACACAGATGCAACACTTGCAGCAATGGGAGGCCCAGATGCTTCTGGAAATTGAAGAGGCGGTCCATCATGAGCTTACCATCCAAGAGGGGATCCTTAGCACGGAGTTCCCTGACCAAACCCAGGGACCACTTAGCTTTGGCACAGTCAGGGTAGAAGCCCAGGACCCTGCTACCCTGGAATAATTTGATCATCTACACCACACGCTACAGCTGGCCCAGGTGGGTAAGGTGGGAACATTCCTCGTTACCCAAACTGTAAGGTGGGGAAGAATTGGCTAGGCCTGGGGAGGTTGAAGGGGGCACATCAAGGGACAGAGTTGACAGTCTGACAGAGAATGAGCTTCTTCGTGTTCTTGAAAAGGTCACTGGGCTTGATTGAACCCTGTGACCTCTAGTGCCTGGCTATGACCTCAGGAACAATTGCTCTGCTCCTCTAACCTTTGTTTTCCTTATCTGAAAACTGACAAAAACTTATCAAGTGCAATACAAAGCATATGGACCCAGCTGCGCTGGCTTGGCTCCCTCTGCCCTGGAAAAGCCATGTGCACTGGGGACTTCGTAATTCTCTGGGCTGAGTTCACTCAGGCCTCAAGTGAGGCGGGACCAGAAGGAAATGGGCCATGGAGTTCTGAAATACTAGGCCAAGTGCAAGTGTGGTTGGCCTCAAGTTCTGACCTTGCCCTTGGAATTCAGCTAGGCCCAATGGTGGAGAAGACAGGCAGACAGAGGGCAAAGTCATCTTCTGGGTGGGATCAGGGATGATGCTGATGGAGAAAGGGGGTTGGTGTGTGTCCCCTGAGGATGGAAGGAACAGGGAAAGAGTACAGTTTAGGATTTGGGTTTTAGTTTCCTCCAAAATGGATGGGATTGATTTCCCACTGGTCTTCAGGGGAGCATGGTTAGAAAGGTCCAATTTCTAGACACCTGGAGAGCCCTAGCTGCTGCTCAAGGCTATGCTGTGGGCGGGGCCAGGGGAATAGAGCCAGCCTTGTGGTAGCCTGGGTAGTTGGTTCCCTTGTCCAATTTCTCCCCATGTCCTAGCTGATGGATGTACCTCCAGATGATATAAGGAGGAGACACCAGATGGCCATCCCTGGAGCTTCAGTTAACACCAAACTACCTCCAAGTACTCTCGGGGCTGGCCTCTTCATGTTAGACATGCTGTGGCCACTTAAACGTAGAGGTGGATTTTACTCTTGGATGTTTGCTGTTTCCTTGCTAAAAACAGACATGTTTCTAGTCCTAATGCAGTCTACTCTGCTTCCTGCCTGTCCTGTCCACAATGGCTGCTGATAAACAGTTAGCACAATAGTGAAATCTTTAAAAGGAGAAAGTGATGATACAAAAGTAAGGTCAAGGTGTATGTGGGGTCCAGGGCCTTCTGCTTGCAGCCACAGGTAACAGGTTGCATTATCTGCTTTCAGGAGCAGGCCAGTCATTGCAGCTGTGGCAGGAACTTCGGATTCAGTGTGATGTTCTCTGAGTTGTAATTTATTTTATATTTAAACATCTGCATATTTTCGAGCCACTTCCTATTAAAATAATTCTCTATTTTCGTTTGTGTAATTATCTGGTTATAAAATCAGTCTTCAGAGAGTGTCAGGGCTTTATTTTTCAAATAAGACAGAATACTATTTTTAGACCTGATGAGAACTGTGTAACATAGAGATGGAGATGAATGCATCAGAGAAAAGTCCTTCCAATCTTCATTATTAAAAATAAACTCTTTGCATGAGAACTATTTCCAAAGTTTGTGCTTGAATACAAATTAATTCCTATGTGTAGCCAAGAGAATTCTATTTCAGCCTCACTTTTCAAAGACTGAAATTCAAACACAGAATGAGTTCAGGGAAGCAGTTTGGGGCAATGTGTTCTTAAAAGAAAGAATTGCAGGCCTTGGAGGTAGGACTTAGGTGACAGATATTTTCCAGACATTTATGTTAGTTTTCTGGATTACTGCGTATTTGCCTGGTTAGAGTATACTTTACTAACACTCAGCTGAAGGCATTAAAATGTCATTCTTGGGGTTGGCAAGATGGCTCGGTGAGATAAGGGTGCTTGCTGTGACGTCTGCCAGCTGAGTTTGGTCCCTGGAGTCCATATAGTAGGTGAGAACTGACTCTTACACATTGTCTTCAGACCTAAAACACCTGCTCGTGTTCTCACATACAAACTAAACAAAATGTAAAAAAAAAAAATATTTAAAACATGCCATTTGGGATGACGCTTCACCAACCAGGCAGTATAAGTCATCCACACTCATCTGCAGCAAGATACTGATGGGAAATCCAGATAATGCAAGGTCCCTTTTGGACTCTGATACTTTCTGGGTCACAAGGAGGCCTTGGCTTGAGAAAAACAGACCAGAGACAGGCCACTCCCAGACTGCAGTGGCAAGGTGCCCCTAGAGCAAGCTGTTCAAACAGCAGGATTCCCAAGTTAGCAATCCTGTGATAATTGATGAGTCATGGTCCTTGGTGATGTGGTCAACAATGGTTGCTTAGAGATAAGCATAGATTATTTGAGTATGCAAGACCATGTTTGCAAAACAGCAGTCCTAAAACTTGCAAGAAAAAATAGAAATAGTCTACTTCCTGGCAGCTCCAATTTGCAATGTCCTCAGTCTCAGAGGATTTTCCCTTTAATCTTTTGTAGTTACACTTGTCTGCACACGGTGCCTCAACACTGGTACCCATTTCTCATGGAGTATGGTTGGGGGACAAATTTCCAATCCTATGACATGCCTGTCTTGGGTTTGAGTTCACTCATGGAAGGAAAGTTCCTTTGTTCTGACTAGAAATCATGGATTGGCATAGGGCTTCCTGCTGTATTGTCATTTCCTAGGGCTGCAAGATGAGTGACCTCGAGCAGAGTCTCCCAAGCATGCCCCTTTACCATGGCCCTGCTCTGGGGTGCCAGAGTGAGACTGAGGTCACTTCGTACCTGCAATGACTGGACAGAAATCTACCCCCAAGTTTGTTCACACTGGCTGATTCCGTTCCTTTGGGTTACCAATAACTGGCTGGGGTCTTTCTGTTGCACTCAGAATTGTGGGTAGACAAAGGAAAGTGCCTTTGTTATGAGCAGGGAACCAGCCAGCTCCAAAAACAAGAACTATTGCTCCAGGATTTTTCATGCCCTGGGGTTATAGGCTTATTGCTTTGGCTGTTGTCATTAGCATTGGCTGGCAGTAGCAGCCACAGGACTGCCCACTAGTGTGACAGCTTTCAAGCCAGAGGACTTGGAAGCTGGGACCCTCAGGCAGACAGGAACAAGCACTCTTAACTTTCTGAGCTCTATGGGCGGAGTGAAGGCAGTCTTGCTCTCTGGGGCTGATAATCCCATTTTCAAGCATCTGGGACATCAGGGCAGAGTCTAACAACTTAGAATTAGGTCCTCAAAGTGTATCCAAGAGAATCTAAAATTTAAAAGATATGCTATTTTCAAAACCACCTACATGAACATTGAAAGTGATGTAATCATTCCACAGTACTGAAGGCCTGCTTAGCCCCTACTCCAGAGCCCCAGGGAGGGCAAGGCCTTCCAATCTGCTCCCCTGTAGTTGCCGGTCTGAGGTTTTGTTCTCTTGCTGGATGTCAGATGAGAGTCACTCTGCTCCAAGATGCTGACCGTCTTGCTCTCCCTAGTCACGCATCTACTAACCTTCTGAGTCAGTGGTTCTCAACCTCCCTAATGCTGCAACTCCTTCATGCAAGTTCCTCATGTTGTGGTGACCCGCCCCCCCAACAATGACATGATTTCCGTTGCTGTTTCATAACTAATTCTGCTGTTATGAATTGTAATGTAAATAGTTTTGGAGTTAGGGCCTTGTCAAAGTGGTCACGGCCCTCAGGTTGAGAGCCGCTGCTTTAAGCCATCAATGACTGTCATCCTTCAGATCTCTTCAGCTTATGCTTCTGCTGCCAACAAGACAGTTTTCTGCTCTCAGGAAACATGGGAGGCCCGTGTATCAGATCATAAAACCCCTGGCACAATTAGGAGTGATCCAACATACCATTACAAGTGACGACAATGGGATCTTGATGGAAGGGGTTGGGGACCACTAGGATTGGTAGGATAGCTAGTCATTGCCAAAATCCTGGAATGATTTTACCATACCAAAAGAATCAACACCCTGTGGTCCCTGTGACATTTTACAGAGTGAAGACTAACTCTGTGCAGAATGTAGAAGTGTGATCTCATTGCATATTTACTAATATGCATTGGTTATCTTTCTAAAAACATCCTGGTAAGGGTGGATATGGCATGATAAATTGCTTTCAATTTGTGTTCCTTTAGTTAGTAATTCAACCAATGACCATGTTTCTGCTAGGGTGTATTTCTTAATTTCAGACTTTCCACAATTCCATATATGCCTTTTTAAAATCTATTGGAATAGTCATCCCATAACTTTAAAAAAAATCCTTTTACTAAAACATGATTTTATTTGACATTAAAGAGACGGTCTTTAACAGAGAAAAACTGTACATATGTTGATAGTTAATTCTGGCTCATTTTGATTAAGCCACCCTCCAGCTGACTGTCCAGACTACATGGAGTTGTTGCTGTGAAGGTACTTTAACATGGGACTGCCATTTGTAAAAGACTTAGAGTAAAGCAGGCGACCTGCCACAGCAAGCATGGCCTCTTGTCTTCAGATGCAAGCTGCAAAATAAGCTCCTCCTCAGTCTCCTGACAGGCTTCAGACATGCCAGCCCCCTCTCCCCAAGTCATGTGAGCCAGTCCCTTAAGCTGCTGTTTTGGGGCTCCTCCTCAACACCAGAGTACACACCTACACCCTTCTGCCCTCCCTCTTGTTCCTCGACCACTCCAGAGAACTTTAAAACAGCATACAAAGGAAACACACCTGGAAAGAAACGCCTCCGTGACAGTGTGACTGTGGACATGAAACCCACAATGGGTTCATTTCTCACTTTTGAAAGAAGCCTATCACCAGTTTAGTGCTGTGCTCAGGCTATTGTTTTTTTGTTTGTTTGGTTGGTTGGTTTTTTTATTTTGTTTTATCTTTTAAGAGGGGCAATGAGAGCAGCAGATATATAGTAGTAGTCCAGGGGCAGAATGCTTGCCTAGCATGTACAGAGATGACAGAGACGTCACAGAGCAAAATGGAAAAAAAATACTGAATCCTTAGCTAGAGGAAGTTCTGAAATATTCAGTATGCAATGTTACTGACAGACTAAGCCTGGAGAATCCATATTAACATTTAAATGTTACCAGAGAAATATCTGAGGTTCACAGAAGTTTATGACTAACATCCAGGCAGGAAAAGTGAAGGGGTGGTGGTGTAAAAACAAACATGACTTTATGTGACATTTTGAATACTAATGCCCCTGTGCCCACGAATGAACATGAAAGGAGTCAGGAATGGCTCCAAAACATTTGTCTTTCAGTGAGACAGGCCAGAGTTTACTCAAGCAATTTTTCTCTTTTATTTTTGTTAAATAAGACTCCAGAGAGTATAGTCCAAACACTCAGTAGAAAAGTTGTGATTAAGAAATGTACATTCACATTAACATTTCAGTTCATTCACGTTTTAAATAAAAATAAGACAAATTATTCAATTACTTGTCTCCGTTTAACAATCTTGAAAAAGACTGGAAGGTGCTCTACAGAGTTGACATAAAAATAGACCCGTATTGATTATACAAATCTATTGTGAGAGGTTACCCAGTGATAATTGAGTTATTGTGACTATAATCATTGTGTTCTCTCAGTGACGGACACATCTGGTGAGTTTGTGTGGGAGAAAATGCCCCCTTTGTCCATGCACCCTCCATCCCATTAAGGGACTCGAAGCTTTCTTGATAAACACAGGACACAGGTGCTTACATGCCTTTTTTTTAAAGTAAGGATATACAGAAGTGGATTTTGGGGCTTATACTTGAAATAAAAATGTAATTACTGCTAAGATATCATAATGACATTCCCATTTGTGCAAACTGGTGAGCAATCAGCTTAAGTGAGAGGATGGTGGGAAAGGGAGCACGGGCTGACGGGAGAGGGTGGACAGTAAATGCTGGAGTCACACGGGTTCCACAAAACCTGGAATTGACTGGCAGAGGGCACACTGTGCTCCCAACAAGCAGTAGAGGTGACCTGAAGACAAGCCCAAGCCATCCATTCTTTCGGGCATGCAACATAATGTCAAATTGAAACTAAGGTGCATACAATTAGGAATTTCATGGCATGCAATTCCAAAGTGCAAATGGCTTGCATACACTCAACTTTAACAGGGGTGAAGGCAACAGAACAGGCCCCTCCTCCCCAGGCATGTGTGCTCCTGGTTACCATTTGTGCCCACACTGCTAGTGGTGTATGCAAGAGATGCCGGGGGCTGCCTTGGGGTCCCCACAGGATGGGAACAGTCTCCTGAGACTTGTGCTTCTGGGGCCTGGGGCCGAGTGGAGGCTGCTGGTGGGAGGTAAGAGACAAGTTCTGGCTGCTGTCAGGCCCACTTCCCACTGCAGTGCCACGGAGGATGGTGGCATCACCCAGGCAGATGGAGTGGCCTGCAACTGTCCTTGCCTAAGAGATTTCTGTAATCAGTCTCAGAGAGCATCTCCACTGAAACGATCATTCTCAGAAAGTGGCTCTATGTGTTTGGAAACTGATGTATCTGAAGTGGACGCTGCCTGGCATTGGCAGGTCATACTTAGAAGGCATGTGGGGCTCCTGTACTAGACAGGCTGACATACTTCTTGCCATCCGTCATAGTCCCTTTACAAGCCTGGGGAACCTTCTCTAAAGGTCCCTTTAATCCCTGGGAGGCATCCTCAGTGCAGTGCCTGCTGGAAGCATGTGACAAATGGCTGTAGAGCGTTGAAGGTAAGCGCTGTAACTGGAGCAGGGCTGGCTGTGTGGCGGAGGAATACAAGAGTGGGGCTTGGGCTCTTCAGGAAAGAGTGTTTCAAGAAGATTCCCACTAAACACAATGACAGTTTGTGTTTCAGAAAGTTTTAGAATTTCAAGGGCTACAAAACAGGGCTCGCTCAAGCTAGGCATCTAATTTCTTACTGGGTGTCTGTAACCTTGGAGGAAGGGAACCCATCTGAAAGGAACCAGATGGCTCTAATTTAGCAACAAGAAGCCAAGGACTACAGAACCAAACAGCACTAGGCCACATGCTCCAAATACAGGGTGTAAGCAAGCCTTGCCCACAAGGGACCAGCCTCCGTGAGGTGCCCTGCACCACAGTAAGCATTGTTGTACAGTCAGTCACATCAACAGCAACCCAGTTCTTATAGATTTGTTTGCTTAGCAGAGACCCTAACTGTAAAAGGAAACAGGTTGGCCAGAAGAGATGAGGAATTGAGGTGTGGCCCCTCCCTCTCTGCATGCAGCCTTAGGACAACATGTATTGGGGATTATCCTGCCACTTTCTCCACAGGCTGTTCATGGACGAGAAGCCCACAGGAGGTGTCCAGGAATTGCAAAACTAGACGGAAGTACTAGTAATGAGTGTTCGATCAATTTAGCATCAAATGAAAGCCCCCCCCCAAGATGGTAACTAATGGAAAGACGATGCAAGGATGACTGACCTCCCTGTGGTTGACCGTGGACTTAGCAGGTCTAGTAACATGCTGAAGAAAGCTCAGTACATTCGTTAGATTTTAAACGACCCAACATTTGACAGGATGTGGGACAACTCTGGTCAATTTTCTGAGTTTTAAGACATTTTTTTTTTCTCAGCCACTTCTGAACCACAGCCTAAGATAGCCTCCTGAGTCTTGTTCTTCCCACTGTACAAGCCAGACAGGCAGCAGNTGGCGCAACAGGTGGAAGACGTGGCCACCACGTCAGCTCCTATAACTTGGAGGGAAGGGCTCACGTATCACTTTGCTCCTCCCTCAGAGTTCTGATGGACCCCCTGGCATCTCTCTGCACAGTATCCCGCACGGGCCCTAACCCTCAAACCAACAAGACAAAAGAAATAGAAGCAACAGATTGCCTCAATGCACCTGGGCCTGAAGCTGCTATTACAGCAGTCCCTTTGCAGAAAAGAGTTAGCGTCCTTACTGCACTAGTTCAGGGACACGTGCCCATCCTATACCCCC
>LOEQ01001043.1:339261-374860 GCA_001685075.1 Bramus lutescens
GGGTTGGCAGGTGCTGCCGTGGTTTGTGGGATGCTAAGCGTCACAAAAGATGGTCAGCAGACTGTATTCAAATTTAGCTTTGGTCCTTCTGTTAATCACTTGATCCTAGGAGAAGTATAAGACATGCACATACATTTACACATGCGCACAGGAGCACACATTGATTTGAACTAAGTGTGGCCCCAAATGCAATACTTTTGTTGTTGTTTTTCAAGCTACTGGACGGATCTAGTATATGTGGAACAGAATGGCTTAAAACAGTTAATAAAACTTAAAAAATTCACACATCTGAGTTATTACATAATGACCTGTTGATTAGATAATTCGTTTAGTGATAGAATGTAGCACTTGAAGTTGGATCTGAAGTGTTTATGAAATGGACCACAGGGTGACAAATCTCATACCCTATTATTGGACCTGCCTTTATGAGAAGTGAACACACAGACCAAGGCTGGAGACCCCAGATATATCTCAAAGTGCTCTCTGAATTCTTGGAGGTGAGGCAGAACCTGGAGTGTGCGGACACTTGCCTTGCCTGACCCAGTGTGTCTGTGAGGATGTGTTCACTGTGTACTTGACTCTGCGGGAGGAAACAGCTGCTAGAGCCTCTGACATCCTCCTACCCCAGTACACAGAGCATCCCAGATGGGCTCTAGGCAGTAGGAGAACCCTGTGCAGCTGATGTCAGCCAACAGCAGGCCTAGGCCACCACAGATCATCCAGATGTGGAAATCAAACTCTCCAGAATTTTTCTTCCAGTGAGCTGCAGAAGCCTTCCTAAACATGCCCTTCAGTTCTGTCCTCTCCCTACCCTCCAGGCAGAGATCCTCTGCCTTCTCAGGAATCTAGGAAGGTTCCTGGATTCTAGGCCTTGTGCCTCTGGATCCACACTGGTCTCATGTGGTACCAGTTGACCAAATAGGCACCAGGAGTTGCTTAGTGCCAAAGTACCTCCATTTCTATCATATTCATCCTGCAAGCTGTGAACATCCCAAAGCATGCATACACACCGCCACCCACACATTTTTAACCATCAACCTACGTCCAAACCTGCTGTTGTAAATGAAAATGAGGAACTATTGGTTCAAATCCAAAATGGAAACTTTCAAAGCCAATGACAGTTGGAGAAGCAAGATGCTTCAGGGCCCACATAACATTCAAGCTGCCAGATTTGTTCCTTATTAGTTTTACCAAGCCAAACACCTGGGAGGAGGAGGGTTTTGTTTTTTTGCTTTGTTTATATGTGCATGTGTGTGCACATGCACATACATGTTGCATGGGAAAGCACCTAAAAGCTGGAGCCACTGAAAAGCATGAGCAAGTCCATTTCTGGGGGTCACGTATGTATAGCCATTTAAGAAAGTAATACATCAGCATCGCTTCTGCAACCTCTCATGGTGCTGATGCGAGGGCAGGATATGTAGGAATGTTCCTTCCCTGCTATTATTTGCTTGCTGTGAAAGGTACACACTTGCTCTGTAACCCCCACCCCGCAATGTCCACTGACTGAAGTTCTGTATGGGCTGTGAACAAGATGCCTGGGACGCAGAAAGCCCTAGACTTACCTTGTTGAGAATGGTGATGGCTGGGAGACTCAAATGAAACCTTCGCTAATTCCACAATTCAAACTGCTTGCCTCGTACCCAGTCCACTGAAGCAAGCCATTCCCACAGCCTCTGCAGGTTGCTGTCAGTGCTTGTTATGGCACAAGTGTCCTTCAGATTGCACATAAATAAAATGTGAAGTCTCTGGAGGCTAATCACATCTGCCAGCTGAGCCCACAGCCTGAATCCTCGATGCTAGTCAGGGCTCCCTTCCTAGCCCTTTCCTCTTATACCCTCAGGGATGGCCCACTCCAACACAGAGCTCTTCTCCCACCAGGATGGCACTGATAAGGGTGAGAAGTGCAACCTTGAATATGGCACTGTTTTCTTTAAATGGCATTCCACAAGTGCCTGGAAATTACACCTTTTGATGCTCATACCGCTGAAACAAACCATTTCTATTTGATGCTCACACAGCTGAAACAAACCATTACACTCAGTCACACAAACCATCATGATTCGAAGAGAGGTACAGATCCAGGATAATGTGGCTGCCCTAAGCTTTATCCCTTAGTGAGTAATAGTGGGGGGCCCAGGACTGGTGGTTGGTTCAGGCTACTCGGCTATCTGGGGTACCAATCCTGGCTCTAGGAACCAAGAAGCTAGAGCTGGGCCTTTTCTGGGAGGGGTGGGGACCTGGAATGTCAGTCCTTTATAGCAAACTCACATGCACGGGTAGATTCCGAAGTATCAATTTGCTTGGGCCAAACTTGTCTCTGCAGTAGAGTTATGGTTATTGCTTCTATGACAGAAGGGGTCCGGAAGCCCTGGTGGCTTTGGAGTCTGAGAAACAACTGGGTTGCTGGATGTGTGGGGACACACACCTGAAGGTATGGACGCTCCAGGAGTAGACTGTCCCAGGTTGGCACAGCCCGTGGAAGCATTTGGAAGCATTCTGGGGCTGTGTTCTATTCCATGATGTCAGGCACGGGAGGCATGCTGGGGTTGAGAAGGGAACACAAAGGGGTCATTTCCCAAGGGCCAAAGCATCACAAGCAGGGGCTGACATGGGTGCCAGGCTTTTCCTCATTTTTGGTACAAGTGAACAGGAAGCACCTGTAACTGGTGCACTATTTACAGAGCATCTTAAAATAAATAATTTGGAGAGAATCCTACCCAAATGGCTCTAACATTTGTACATGAATATTGTACAAGATTAAAAATAAATAAGGCAATATAATACATTTTTATCACAAATAAAAAGAAAATCGTTTATCACCAAACCCCGAGGAACGTTATGGCTGCAGGTGTGGATCCTGACCTCATAAGAAGTAGGCGGGGTTGGAACTGCTGATGATGGAGATGTCGCCCCTGAAGAAGAGACCCAGCCAAGGCTCCTGTGTGGTCTACTTCAGAACAGTTCTGTGCCCAGAGAAGGCAATGTCACCCTCTACGGTTGCTTTCTCTTGCTCTGACCACGATGTGGGTAGCTCTGCCCAGGCACCCGTGTAACCTCTGTTTTGCACACTCCATGTGAGTGCAGTGGTACTGGCCTCGGCTGGCTCTGCTCAGAGTCTTAGAGGTCAGATGCAGGTGTCACCAGGCTCCTCTCTGATGGCTCTGATGCTTTGCCTGCTGCTTACTCAGGGCCAGTTTCAGCCCCCTGTGGTTGTGGGAGTGACATCCTGGCTTCTTGCTTGGCTGGAGCTGTGCTGTCCTCATGGGTCTCCTCAGTGTGTGCTCCACGCCTCTCTCAGCCTGTCCATCCTTCTGAGAGTCCATGTGTCTACACCAACCCCACTGGTGCAGTCTAGAATCCTTTCTCATCCTTCAGCAGCTACCCTAAGATCCCTTGTGAAGTTCCTTGGCTGACAGAAAGGATAAACACACAGGTCCTGGGGCTATCATATGGGAATCTTTGAGAACCACCCCTCTGTCCATTACCTGGACATCCCAGAAAGACAGCAGTTCTGGAGGCCCAGAAGCCACTCTGAGGAAACCCGGGCCATGCTCGAGGGTTTCTGCCATCCTTAATGACCTAGAAGGCCAGGGGCAGCACCACAGCCCGCAGAACTAGGGCCACAGTGTACTCACTTGCTCTGAGTGCTCCTGTCTAAGCTGACTGCTTCAAATCTGGTTAAGACAGACAGACAGGTAAGAAATTCCTAGTGAAAATGAAGCCCATGAGGAAAAACAATTTGTACCAGGGTTAGACAAACAAGAGAGCAGACAGGAGGCAGGAGCTACAGAGAGTTGCCTGCCCTAGCCAGGTTCTGGCTCAGATGAAATCTGTCCTCAGTGCCCCACGCTCCAACAGTCTGAAATTTTCCTATAAATGCAATCTCTGATGGAATTCTGGACCACGGGAGAAACGCAAAGACTCTCCCCTGCCCTCTGCTCTAATGGAGTCAGCATCCCCCATCAACACTATACCAAAATCCCAAGCCCCAAGGACCAGACATGACCACCGAAGAGGGTGAAGCGTGCTGCTCTCCAGCCCTGAAGGCTGCAGTGGAGTGCTGAGGTGGGTCTGGGCCCCGCTCTGGGGTCTAGCCAGAGTAGGGTGCCAGAAAGGCAGCAAACAATGGCCACACTGCCTGGTATCATCAGAAGGGCAACAAAGCAGGGTGGGCACAGGTCAGAGCTCCTCTGAAGACAGTTCCAGAGGCTCCCTTTAGCATCAACCACAAGCTCCAGGGCGGAGAGAATGTGCAGTCTTCAAAGCTGCCCCACTCCCACCCGAGGGTGCCTATAGTGCACTCTAGTCTCAGATGCTTGGAGACTTGCAGCCAGCCTCCAGCTCTCCCTTGCTTGACACTTTCTTCCTACTCACATGCAACCTGAGTCTCCCATGGATAGCTGGCTGACCTACCCAGGCCCCAGCAGGGCCACACACTTGAGCCAGCATGGAGTTGAGGACCAGGGACCCCACATATGCGCCCTGCCACTGAAGGCTGGGTTTTGCTCTGCCTCAGTCTAAGAAGACAGGACCCTAGGAAGGGGGAAAGCCCTTGGGGAGCATGAGAAGATGGGCTTCCACAGCCATGGGAAGGCAGGGCCTATGCCCACCTGCTCTGTTTGCAGGCTGCCTCCCTTCCTGTGAGTGAGGCTGAGCATCTCCAGATTTCATCCAGCAATTTCTGGCCCGTCGCTTCCTAGCAGCTCTTCCAGGCTCCTGTCCCTCACACTTGCGGTTTTCCTCTCAGCTGCAGACATAGGGAAGCATAGATGGGAGACCCCCACCCCACCCCATGTCAACAGGGACACTCTTTCCTTTCACTCTGGAGCAGGGACACCACACCTAAGGCTCAGGAACAAACACTCTGCCAACTCTGAAGAGCCCCCAAGAAGAGGAATGGTTATACCAGAGAAACGATGTCTTCCAGCAAGGAAAGTGCTTGTGGGTAGCATGGTCAACCACTCTTAGCATAAACAAAGGCTTGGTTCTTGTTACACTCACAGTGTCCAAGACACCACAGAGAAGGCAAGTCAGGATATGCCCCTCTTCTCTGAATGCGTAACGATGGCCCAGGAAGAGGAGGGCCCACTGTAAAGGAAGTCAGAATCCAGCAGGCAGGTGGGGATGGAAGAGAATGCACAGGCCAGGAGGCTAGAAGTGGGGCTAGAGGGACCTGGAGGATTCCAGAAGACCTGCCTCTGGCTGTTAGCAAAAGCCTACTCTTGAGGAAAGCCAGCAACGTTACTCTTCATGCAGTAAGAGGTGGCTTTTCAATTCTTCCTGTACTGTCCTGTCCAAGACCTGACCAGCTCTAAGCTGTGCCCGTGGTATAAATAGCTCAACTGCTGTGGCCCTGCCCAGCGGAGCCAACTTCCCAGTCTGGCACTCGAAACTGCTACCCAGGGTTGGAACTACCCATAAGCCAGGGCCTACAAGGGCTGGAGCCACCCATAAACCAGGGCTTAAGCTACACATAAACCAGGGCCTACCAGGGCTGGAGCCACCCATAAACCAGGGCCTACCAGGGCTGGAGCTACCCATAAAGCCAGGTTGACTTGGGGCTCAGTCATGGTGGGCTCCTCTGCCAGCTGGACCTTCATAGTTTTGGCTATGACCGTGGAAGATATTCCCAAGGTCCCAACATGCCAACACTAGCCAGGCATCACCAGGTCACTAGGAAGAGACAGGGCTCCATATGCCCCAAGTGGGTGGCTTGGGCACATCTCCCATCGGCCTCAGGCCACACCTAGATGATGCTTCTTCTCCAGCCAAGTCGCTTGGCAACTGCTCCTCTGGCTGGTCTTGGATGGAGCCACGGTGGCTTGTGTCACCCTGGAGCACTCTTGCGTTGCATGCATCTCTAGTGGCCCATGGGCTCCACTAGGCTTCCTTCCCTGCTGCTGTGGATGGCAGGTGCTGGCTAGTGGGGGCTGGGAGAAGCCCTGGTCTGATCGGGGGTCCAGCTGCAAGACACAGTGGAGGCCGTCTGGGCTGGCCTCCACCTCTCCCATAAGGACACAATCTCCGCTCCAGGCGAAAGGTCCTGCCATGGGAACTGTTTCCTTCAGTCCTGCCTTCTAGAAAGTACGTTAGCATCTCTCCCTTGCCCTTGACGCTGACTTTGCCTCTGCACACAAACTGGTACGAGCACCTCTTCAGCAACCGGTGAACCTCCTCAGTCACCTGCCAATGGAAAGAAGCCAACACTATTCTTGATCATGCACTATGAGGGTATCCTCTGGAGGCTAGGAGCTCCCCAGGGTGACGTCTACCCTGCATCTCACCTCCATCCCTGCTGCCCAGCTCTGGCAATACTTGGCCAAAGCTACTTGATATCTAGGAAGGTGCAGGTAACGGGGGCTAGGGATCCAGCAGAGCTTGGGTGAGCCACTGCAGCCGCTTTGTGCAGTAGTCAGGGTTATGTGGGACTAGCCTCAAAGTTATGGATAGAGGGGCTGGGGCAGGTTCTCTGGCTGGGGCCTCCAGATAACCTTGGCAAAGTAGTCTGGTGCTTTTACCCCACTACTTAGTTGTTGGGGTTGGGGTGCAGCTACTAAATGGCACACAGGGGGCAAAGAAAGCTAGGAGAAAATGGCAGTCCCTTAACTCCTCTTTTCTCAGGCTTCAGACCAGTGTCCTGGCTCCAAGAATTCCTGCTTCCCAAAACCAGCAAAAAGAAAAAAGATGAGATCTACCCGATCTGTGGCATCAAGCTAAGCCAGCAGAGGAGGCCTCTCTACCTCCTTGTCTCCTGGCTTCACATCTCCTCCTATTTAATGTTCGAACAATGGAATTGTCTCAACCTACCTTCGACACTCTGGTAGAGCTGGGGAGGGTGGCCCTCCACATCAAACTGAGCACTAGTGTAAGAGATATCAAACAGGAGCCTTTTCTATCAGATACTAGAAATCGTGTGTTTAGGGCAAAGAATTCAAATCTTTTTGTCTCTTCCACCCCATCAGAGTTTTATGCAAATGTTTCAGTCCTCAAACCCTGTAAACCTGTCTACACAAACACTGCTGTCTCCAAGAATTTGATGGCCTAGAGAAGTAAACCCTTTCCCTTCCTCCTTTATTTTCCCTTTTTTTTTCTTTTCAGACTAACTGATCAAATCAAAACTGTGAGATTAGACCCTAGCCAAAGACACCATCACTACCTGAGTTAGAATAAAATCCAAATGCACATCCTGTCTCTGGTGTTTGCCCTTTTGATCAAGAGTTAAGTTTGCCTTGCCCGGACACTTCAGTTGGAGTGGTCTCTTTCTTTGCACCCCTGACCTTACGTCTGACTCTAGGATGCCTAGAAAAGGGAAGGAAGGCAGAGGCATTGGATGGAGCAGGGAGACCTATAGGGAAGGCCATTTGAGAAGCCATGCCTGGGGCAGAGGAGCCAAGTCACAGTCAAGCTCAGAGCAAATTCTAGAAACAGATGCAATGTTGGCTTCAAGCAACAGCCCAGCTGCATAGGAGACGGTCTCTGTGATGGTGGGTATTGGTTGACAACATCACAGTTGACAACCAGAATCAACTAAGAGGCAAGTTAGTGGGAACCTCTATACGGGATTTCATTTCCTTGACCAGGTTACGTGAAGGGGGAAGACCCACCCTCAATGTGGGTGACGTCATCCAGTGGCAGACAGATAGAAGGCAGCCCAAGGGAGAGTGCTCTGCTTTTGCTGCCTGCTTTGGTGTTGCTCTCCACGTCACCAAAAGGGTCATCTACCCTAACTGCATCTTGCTATGAGACCATCTGCCCTATCGCTGCCACCGCTGTTTGCTGGCATTAGAACGCTGCTTCTTTGACCTTAGAACGCTGTTTCTTTGACCTTCCAATGTGGAATGAAGACTAGTTAGCTCTCCAGGAAACTTCCAGGCTGTCAGTAGCAGACTGGGGCTACTGGGGCTACTGAGAAATCCAGTGTCACAGACTGAGCAGCTACCAGGCTCTCAGCTTCTCCAATGTGAAGGCAGACATTATTAGACTCCATATNATATATATATATATATAATGAAATTCTCTGTAGTATATATTCATCCTATCAGTTCTGTTCCTCTGGAGATCCCTGACTAACAAGTTGCTTTTATCGGGATATTTTACTGCAGCAACAGAAAGAAGCTAAGACAGAAGTGCATATTAAGAAGTGGGGTTGTGGCTACGATACACCTGACAGTGTGGGTCTTAAGATGTTGGGATGTTACCCACAGCTGGAACGTGGAAGAGTCTGAAACTCTGGGCTAGAAAAAGCCATTGAATGTTGGCAGCGGAGCTTAATGGGCCATTTCGTTGGAACCTGGAAAACAGGAATGCGGAGAAAAATATGGACCATGGAGGCCAGCTCATGACATTTCAGGGGGTATCAAGGACTCCATCAGGCACTGGGCTAACAACCGTCTGTGTGGTATTTCAGCCAACAATCTGCCTTCATTCTGCTGTGCCCTGAGAACTTGAGCGGAGCAGAATTTAAAGCTAATGGACTGATTTGATGGGCAAGGGAAATGTAAGGAGATAAAGACAATCAGCCTGGTGTTGAGAAGGCAGCTGTTACTATTAAAGAGCTCAGCAGGACTGAAGAGAAGCCTCTGCAACACACTGCAGCAAGAGGGATGGCCTGAGGGTAACACCACACCACTATCTTGGAAAAATCCCAATTTATTTAAAGGGAAAGAAAGCCTGAGATAATGGCACTCTCTGTTCCTTGAACACAACTGCCTAAAAGAGTGCTTCTCTAGGGTTAGGAGAAAACAGGTATAGCTATGGTCCAAGGAGTCTGGGCTCCATCCTGAGAGAGTGGCAGAGAGAGCTTGGCAGTGGCATCTGTGTGGTTGGTGCTGGTTGAGGAGGCATAGAGGATGCAAGACTGAGAGGGTCAGGAGTACAGCCAAAGTCAGGCAATAGGAGGCAGGGCCAGAGTCCCAGAACAGAGGTCCCAAGAGGCTATTGTGTGCTTTGGGAGGCTGTTAAGGTGAAACCTCAATTGCAATGGAGACCCAGGATATCAGAGAAGCCAGGCTGGGACATTCAAGCAAGGAGGGCTATGGGCAAGGAGGGCTATGGGCATGGAGGGCTGTGGGCAAGGAGGGCTGGGACCCAGATGATTACATTATGAGCCAAAAATAAAATAATACAGGATTTAGCATTCGTCCTGCTGGATTTTGATTCTGCTTTGGTACAACTGTTTCTAGCTATGCCCTGGCTCTTCCATTTTAGAAGAGGCGTGTTTAGAAGTGTCAGTATATGCTGGAAGAATGTAACTTTTTAAATTTGATGTTTGGACTTTTACAGTGTTGTTGTTGTTGTTACTAATGACTATGGAGGATCTTTATTTTGGCTGGGATAGACTTTAAGATCATCTTGAGCCTATGGGACCAAGGAGTGGAAGTTTATGGCTTAAAAGGGGTTTGTGTGTGAGCCTCGAGTTGACAAGGGATACTGGTAGTGGAGTGTTTAGTTAGTGTTGTCAACTGGACAGAGTCTAGAACCCCTTGGGAGGAGGGTCTCTGGGAATTGCCTGGAAAACCCTGACTGTGACAGCGGCCTAGCCCCAGTAGGGGACCTGCACTATCTCTCAAGTGTCCTGTGTTAGCTGCCCTGTTCCTACAGGTCCTGAAACCAGGGAAGATGCACCAGAATAATAACCCTAGAAGGCTGCAGTTCTCTGGTGGATGGCAGGAGACCAGGGTACCCTTTATAGGTCCCATGCAACCCACAGGACTACATCTAAATGACAGCTCTCGTGTTATTTTAGGGGGAAATACCAAAAGCTGGACCGTCCCCCACACCGATGAGGACCAGATGCCCACCTTTCAGTGGCTCCTTAGAAGATAGAGCCGCTGAGTTTTGTCCTATCTGGGTGAAACTCCTCAGAAGCGGTGGGCATGTTCACCATCCTGCTCTCCAAACACGAGAGACATCTTTTCCCCACTATGCTCCTACAACAGTTGAGTAGTGACCCTGGTTTTTGGCTTGTTTTTTGTTTTTGAGACAGCATCTCACTATAAAGCTCTGGCTGTCCAGGAACTCACTTTGTAGACCAGGCTGGCCTCAAACTCATAGAGATCTGCCTTTCTTTGCCTCCCAAGTGCTGGGATTAAAGGTGTGTGCCACCAAGTCCAGGTGTGACCACGGTTTTGAAACAAGGGAGAGCACTGAGAAGCCAGGCTGTCAGGTCACTTAGTGACCCCTTATTCACTGTGATCCTCAAGTTTACATCTGCTCACTCAGGAGTGGCCCAAAGGAAGCACGGGAAAAATCAAACAGCAAAAGCAATCTGCCAACCTTAACAGTGTTGTCCAGGTTCCCAGAAGACACCAAGACACTCAGCTCCATCTGCCCTGCCACTTACTGGTCACAGACCCAAGGCTCAACTTGGATCCCTAATGCCTCAATTTCTTCACTTGCTGAACGGACGGATCCCTGTGTCTTTGGGGTTTCTGGGTGATTTACCTGGATTCTGCCCTGGACCCCAGTGCTGTCCATCCGACTGGCCACATTGACTGTGTTTCCCCAGATGTCGTACTGGGGCCTACGAGCGCCGATCACTCCAGCCACCACAGGGCCAACGTTGATGCCTGGAAAATAGTCACAGAATGGCCTGTGAGCAGCTGGAAAAGTGTGACTGGGCAGTCCGTGTGCTGATGCTGTTCCTGGTGAGAAGGCATGCACCCTTCAGTCTCGGTGTGAGGGCTGCATAGAGCCAAGTCCCTTTCTAAAGGAGCCTCCAGCCTAACACAGGTGGCAGCAATCCGAATCAACCAATCCAAACCAGCCCTAATCTCCCCAGATAGGTCAGTGGGCAGCCCACTCAGCATAAGTGACCATACCTGCAGCAGCACTGGCCTGGATGCAGGAGAAACCTGAAGAGGTAAGATCAATGCTAAAAAGACTTTACTAATAAACTTACTTAGAAGGTGAGTACTGTGTGAACTGGCTCCTTAGAACGGAAGTGTTGGTGCCTCAGTTGAAGCTTAGGGTTGCCGAGAAAGTTGCTGTTCACTGTTGTTCACCAAGATTGACCTCTAATTAGGCTCCATCCCCATAACAAAAGGGGACAAGCCCCACCTACAACCATCCCACATCAAACAGCATTTAGGGCAGCTCAAGGGTGCAGAGTCACAACCCTGGTTAAGCCCTGGTCTGCCTTTAAATCCCCTGTGCTCTCATCAGGAAAAGCCTAGTTCTGCCCCAAGTGGGCCAGATGAGCCAGGGTAATTATTTGAAAAGAACAAAGAAAGAATTCTGGCAATATCTTTGCTGTGTAAATCTCCCATCTGCCCAAGCGGCCAGACTTACAATCTCCTGTCTCAGTGTAACTGGGGGCCGGGATCTGGAAGAGACTGAGGGGTGGCAGCACACACACAATGCACGAGCCCAAGGTCTTTATAACTTAGGGAAAAGTCTTCAGTTCATCACCGGCTGCTCTTTGGGCATTAGTCAGAGCTGGACATGTTATCAGTAAAGATCTTAGTTTTCCTGAGTGTGTGGAATGGATTCTCGCTAGGACATAATTCTGCGTCACTGTCACTTTGTCCCTTGTGCAAAGTCCTGCTCTGGAACTACCAGGAACTCTGGCTCGATAGCCTTTATGATCACAGTGTTCCTTGCCTCCAGGCACAACTCCTCTGCCTCGGAAAGTAGCCGTAGATTCCTAGGATGTTGCTCAAAATGGGGGTCCTAGCACCAAGTACAAATTCAGATGTCCAGGGAGGAGAGCATGAACCCCGTTTCACCCCGTTTCCTTCCACAGGTCAGGGTCCAGTTGGCCTCAAGGACCTGGACAGCTCTACAGTATCCCTTCTGGCCCAGGTACACTCAGTCTAAGTTACCATTTGTGAGAACTTTGACAAAGTGTTCACCTTCTCTGCGTGGGTTTCTTTCCCTGGAAATGCCCTGAGCCATCCTGTCCTGGTCCGCCCTTAGTGGGACTTCTGGCACACTCTCATGACAGCCTACAAGTAGCTGCCCCTGAAAATGGGGTCTGTGTAGATGCCACTTCCTGCCTGTCTATCTGGGCATGTGAAGCAATGTTCCTGAACTTCTTCTGAAGTCACAGACATGGAGGTTCATGGGTAACCCAGGGAGGACACCTGAGGGCCACTTGGCAAATGGCTGATAGGATTCTAGGAGCTACCTTTGTGAATCTCAGCCACCTATAGCCAGGTAAGGGAACCTGGGCAGGGACTGGCCAGCTGGGAAGTAGAGCCATAAGTGACTAGCATCCAATCTCGTTGTGGAAACAACCCAGGGACAAGGGGCAGGGCAGAGGAATCTCCAGCAGATCCAGTTTGTGCCTTGTTACATTAGCACTGGCATTGATCAGAGCCTGGGGCCCAGGGAGACTGGCCACTAGGAAAGAGGCCAGGGCTGCTCTGTCCCTGTCCTCGGGGGACACCATGTTGAAACAGCTTGCTTCTAAGGGCACTGACACAGCACCTGCTGTGAAACCATTCATCTCCCATCACCCTTGCACCCAAGCACAAACCAGAGCCATGTTTAAGGCTACTGGATGTTTGCATAGCGGAGTGGCCATAAACCTCCAGTTAACTGTATCCTGAACAAGACGGAAAGAAGGGAGGTATGGGATACGAAGAGATAGAAAAGGAAGAACAGAAATTATCTATCTCTAACTCAGCTGGACTCTAGATGAGTAAGAAATGGTCTGACAGTCTATATTTAGGTGAAAACTGAATTTCTTTCTATTTTCTTTTTTTAAATCTATTTTAAGATTTATGTATTTTATGTATGAGTGTTCTGTATGTATGTATGACTTTATGCCAGAAGAGGGCATCAGATCCCAGTATACAGGGTTGTGAGCCACCACGTGGTTGTTGGGAATTGAACCTAGGACCTCTGGAAAAGCAGTCAGTGCTCTTACCTGATGAGCCATCTCTCCAGCCCCCAAAGCGGAATTTCTAATAGGGTTTTGTAAACATGAGAAAAGGTCCTGGGTATCAAACAAAGACCTCTCAAGTCACAAACAAGGAGCAGCTGCCCGGCCCTGCTGCTGGCCTTCCTCCAAAACCTCTTAGCCAGCCTTGCCAGCAACCAGGGCGGTGACAGCCTGTCCCCAGGTGACCAAGGATACAGAGGTGCCTCTGAATGGCTGCAGCAGTGAGTGAAGGGGCTCACTGTGTCCCTTGGGCTGCATAATGAATCCTTACTCCTAAACTCCTTTCTGCAGCACTGCACTGCCCCAAATCACCTTCAGAGACGATGCTGTCCCCATGTGCTCCTGACCAGCAAGACCCATCTCTTGGGATCCCACAGACCGACTCTGCTCCCAGCATCTTCCATCAGTGACAGGGATGAGTCCAGAGTTACTTACCAACTCGGAGAACAAAGTCGTTGTAGGACTGGTAGTTGATTTCATCCAGGACATCAAACATATCGATGGCAAAGTCTGCCAGTGTACTCAGGTGGGAAGAGATTGACTTCTTAGCCTAGGTGTAAAAAGAGAACAGTCGTGTGCGGAGTGCCAAGAGAGGACAGGTCCTGGGACTGCGATTTAATTCCAACAAAACATAGCACTCTTGGAAATAGCAGGTACTATCGTTATCTGGCTGGGGACACATCTTATTCTATAGGTAGAAAACTCAGGATATTGCTCAGACTATGGCTTCTGATGGACACAGGCAGAAACCACCCAAAGCCATACTAGTCCTAATCACGCTCCTCTAGAGGTATGGGAAACAGCTCCTGGGACAAGGATATCAGGTGCCCAGATGCCTACTTGGGCAGTGCTATCAATAGGCACTACAGATAAACCAAACAAAGACCAGAGGCACACGTCGGTCAGGGAGGGGCACGGGTTCCCTTCCTAGAGACTGAAGCTACATCTGTCATCTGTGTGGATGTGACTGGTGAACAAAGTCCCTTCATTTGTAAGACAGTGATGGCCAGGAAGGTTTCTAATTTGTATTTCTCCAGGAGACTTATTGTCCTCAACATCAGGGAACTAACGTTCTTTTTTTGTTTTGTTTTTGATTTGATTTTGTTTTTTCGAGACAGGGTTTCTCTGTGTAGCTTTGGAGCCTGTCCTGGAACTAGCTCTTGTAGACTAGGCTGGCCTCAAACTCACAGAAATCCACCTGCCTCTGCCTCCTGAGTGCTGGGATTAAAGGCAAGCGCCACCACCGCCCAGCGGAACTAATGTTCTTTAAACAACACTGAACATGCTTTATTTTTCGAAGAACTTTAGTTTATATGTCACTGAGCAGATAACGGAGTCTCCCTGTAGTAATCTCCTCTGCACACAACTGGCTGTTGCTAAATTCTTACATACCAGCAGCCAGCGGCATTTCTGTTACAGTCAGCGAGCCACTACTGGCATATTAGCACTGTCTTACAGCTACAGTTAATGTTAGAGCTCACCCTTGATACTGTCTATTCTGCAGGTTTGAGGAAAGTATAATGTCATGCAGCCACCAGTGTCATGCACTAGCTGCCCTCAACACCCTCTGTGCTCTCTGCTAAGCCAGTCCTCCTTCCACCCCATACCCAGAAGCCACTAATTCTGTCTCTGTAGTTTTGTCTCTTCAGGGCAGGACCACAAGTACCTAAAGGTCACTCACCTGCATACTTCTATTTTATGACAGTAGTATTCAATTTTATGGACATGTCAAAAATTCTTTATTTGCCCAATGAAGGAAATTTTGATTGCTTCCCATTTTTTAGGGGTTATGGGTAGATCTTTCATGACTAATTATGTATAGGTGTCGTGTGGATGTGGGTTTGCAACTCATTTTGGTAAGTACCAAGGACTGCAATTGTCGGGGTGTATGGGCAGTGTTAACGGTCTAATTGGCTTTGGAAGAAGCTGCCAAACTGTCTCCACAGTAGCTAGAACATTTTGCATTCCCACCAGTAAGGAGCAAGAGTTCCTGTTGTCTGTCATCTTTCCCAGCACTTGGTGGTATCAGTGTTCTGGATTTTGGCTGTTCCAATAGTCAGTGCAGTTCTAGGCCAATGCTTTAATCTCCTCCCTAAGAACTCAGGCTATGGGCATCTTCTCACGTGCTTCCTGCCTCTGTGGGGCTTCACTAATGAGGCATCTATCCAGACTGCCCACTTTTTAACTAGGTTGGCATTTTTCTTATTTCTTAATCTTAGGGTTTTTTATTTTAAATATAAATCCTTAATCAGATAGGTGGTTTGCAAATCTTCTCCCAGCCTGCAGAGTGATGGCTCATTCTCAACAATCCTGCTTACAGATGAGGGGCTTTTCATTCAGTAAGTCCAACCAACTAATCTTTTCCTTCAGGAGTCATGCTGTGGAAGCTACATCTAAAAAGAACCACCTCAAACTCAAGATTGTCTAGATTTTCTCCCATGCTATTGTCCAGAAATTTTATAGATTTTTTTAAAGAAAATCTTTACATTTGGGTTAATCACTTGACTCAAATTAGTCTTATGAAAAGTAGAACATCTTTATCTTAGTTGCATTTTTGCATGTGAATAGGCAATTATTATAGTAAAATAGAGATCAACTGAGTGCAGCTATGTGACTCTCTTTCTAGGCACTCTGCCCTGTTCCACTGACCAATCTGAAATATCTCCAGGACACTACATTGCCATGGTTGCTGCAGCTTTCTAGTTCCTTCTCCAGTGCTGTCTTGGCTCTTCTGGATCCTCTGCTTGTCATATATTTAAATTCAGTTTGTCATGTTATGAGCTATCCTGATACAATTTTGATTGAGACCGGATTAATTTCATTAACCAAATTTATAAGCACTGATATCTTGACAGTCATCATCCTTCCTGTGCAGTGGCACAGAATAGTTTTCCTTATAAAGATCTTGTATATGCCATGTTATATGTATACCCAGCATCATATTTTAGCACTAATATTAACAGTGTCATGTTTGTAATTTCAAATACGAAGTGTCATTTGCTACTACACAGGACTGACTTTTACGTATGAACCCTGTAGCCTGCAGCCCTTCCCAGGCTCATTTATTAGTTCATTAGTTACAAGAGTGTAAAGAGTGTACTGTCTATCTCCCAACCCAACCATCATTGGTTCTTTCAGGTTATACGTGTGTGTGTGCGTGCAATAATGTGATCTGCACAAAGGCAGCTTTCTTTCTTTCCTCGAAGTCCACGTGTGCTTTATCTTCTCTACTTATCTTATGGCCTTAGCTAGATTTTCCACAACACTGCTATTAGTGGTGAGAGAGTGGAGTATGGCTGTGTACACGATCCCAGAAGTCAGGAGCTGGAGGAAGGAGGATTGGGATTCTTTGCCAACTTGGGCTACATAGTGGTTCAAGTTCCAACCAGAATAGTTAGCAAAATCCTTACTTTAATAATTAATGATAATACTAATGTCAATGCTGGTGAGAAGGGATGTCCTTGCAATGCTCCTGATCTTGGGTTGGGGAATTTTTCTACATTAGATATAATATTAAACTGTAAGGCTTTTATGTATGGTCTTTGTCCAGTTAGAAATTTCCTTTTTTTCTGAGTTTAACAATTTTTATTCAGGAACAGGTGTTGAAGCAAATAGACTTTGTTGCACCATTTTTTAGGATCATATGTTGATAGGGCAAATTTCAGAAGTTTATTCTGGAATGTTTAACCATTCTTATATACCTGGAATAGAACCATAGCCCTCGTGTAGAAATCGTTTTACTTATTATTTGGTTCCATTTGCTAATGTTTGATGAGGAATTTATACATTTACATTTATGAGAAATAAACACTGAGCTGTGGTCTTCCTTTCTTGTGGTGTCGTTGTCTAGTCTTGGTATGAGGGTGTCACCTGGGAGGAGTCAGGAAGCCTTCCCTAAGAGGCTAGCTTCCTTCATGCCTTAGCTGTGGGGTGAAATGGCCCACTGGCTCCTGCTCCAGGGGACTGTTAATTATGTATCAATCTCCTCGATAGCTGCAGAACCACTTAATTTTCACAATTCCACTGTGGGGTTACAGTTTTCAGACTTCCACGGGTGGGAGCAAAGGGAGGTAGTGAGGAGAAGGGCTCAAGGCTGAAGGTTTTCCTAAGGTTGGGTATCTAGAGGGAACCAGGCAATGGTAACATAGCCTAGGATCTTCTCCCCTAACCTAGCACAGAGAAACCAAGCCCATTATGGGGACCTGTCCAGGGTGCCAGAAACATCTACAACAAACTAGGCCCAGACCCAAGCAAGTGGCAAGGGAATTACTTACTCTGGTTCCTGCTGTGGGCGCCAGGCCCACGGCGGCCATATAGGTGCTCCCAATGGTCTTGATCTTCTCCAGGTCCTTGTAAAAGTCCTTGTCCATGAGCTTTGTTTAAAACAGAAAACTGTTAAACATTGCGGAACACTGGAGAGGTGTCACACAGCCATAATCCACTAGGGGGCAGCAGAGGAGGCGACCTTCAAATAGGTCTGTTCTGTGTCCAGAGGTAGGTATGAGAGAGTCATCAAGAAGGTACAGCATAGGATACATCCATGTCCCTGACTCCAAACTCACAGTCGCTGGGGAGAAAAGGATCTCCAGTGGTGGAGCATGCATAGTGCCTGATCGGGGAAGGGGCTAGAGGTTCCCACCTGCACACCCGGAGTGGAAGCTGCCCTGCCCTGGTCCCTATCTTAGAGTCAACAGGCTCTGTCTTAACCATCACAGCTGCCCTGGACCCTAGTGGATTCACAGTGGACACAAGAAGAATCTGTGTCCACGAAGAATCATCCTTGATGCCCTGCAAGTCGATGACGTTGCAAGGTCTCACCTCATCAAAGTCGGCAATGATCTCGTTGAGGAGCCGCAGGCACTCGACCCCCATATTGTTGCCATCCAGCTCGATGTAGAAGTCATTAAAGTTGGGGATGGAGGCGAACATGACACCCACCTGGGAGTAGGACTGGTAATAGAGGTCCTGAAGAGACAGAAGGGGTCAGCCCTGCAATGCTATGCCAGCAGGAATAGCATTTGAAAGGGGGACAAGCCAGGCCTTAAGGACAAACACTGGGGTTCCAGGTTGTGCCGTGTACTGCAACTGGAAAACTGGCAAATCCTGAGTGGCCGGCTTTGAACTTGAGCCTAGCAAGGCGAGAGAATAGCAGGTAAGGAGGACCATGGCTCTAAAGCTTGGCCAAGTGCAAAGAAACACCAGCTGCTGCCTCCGGCAGGGTAGATTAAGGCTGAATCTCCAGGCTGCTCCTATCCTTAGAACCTTTTTAAAAGCCAGCCCCGATTTCTTTCCTTTTGAACGTGGCCTTTGTCAGCGTCTCCTTTGTGCGGCTGTGCCGGTGGCTGCGATCACTACAGCAGGCAAGGCTGTGAGGAGCTCTGACCAAACAGTCCACGCAGAGGAGGGAAAGAAAATCTAACCCAGCAGGTCCCGCGAGGCCCTCCCACTTACCATATTCCGGGGATTGGACATGAGGAAGTGCTGCGCCACGTGGGCCGGCAGGAGGTTGAAGAGGATCCTCTTGTTGTCCAGCTTCACTCTCTCCATGTCATCACGCTCCTCTTCCGCCTGAAGGTCATGGGTCATGAATGCCAGCCATGCAAGCTGCCCTCACCCTCCCACCATGACACCTCCCACCATGACACCGGAAAGACTGGGTAGGATAAGATGATGTGATGAAGGATTGACTAATAAGCTTGCTTGGGGAATAGTAAGTTATACAAAGTGGACTTCAGCTGAAGGAGTGCTGACGCTAGTTTCCAGGAAGATAAACAGCATGCTGAACAGGCTTGTTAGGGACCAGAGGAGATATGTGTACGTTTACCATAACTGAACTTCACGCTTGCTGGGAATATGTGCCTGCTAAGACTTGTTCACCAGGATCGCCGCCAATTAGACCCTATTTCCATACCAGAGAACCATGCCTAGATCTTGGTTCTCTCACCTAGAAGAGCATAATTCTTCCAGACAGGAAGACCCAGGTAACAACTACTGGGAAAGAACAATATTGGCCTACATTAGAAGTAACTGTGACATCATTGTGTAAAATGTCCAACGTGTCCTAATTGTCCAGACTTGAAGGGTTCTCTCTGTTTAGTTGATCAATGTATCTGTGGACTGTTGAAGCCCACAGCCTATATAAACTTTATGTTAAGAGTTTCTGTTCATGGCTGGTTTCTCTTTGTGCATTAGCCAGAATAGGATGCACACTGTTAAAGGGCTTTCCCTTGTTCCCCAAGTGGCTAGAGGGGTAGACTGGTGCTCCAACCTCACTAAGCACCCATGCAGGAATTTAGATGCACAGGTGGTCCACATGACTACTCTTCATTTTTCATACCAGACACAGGACCAGAGCCTTAACGCAGGGTTGAAGAATTCTCCACGCCGCACTGTAACTTTCAGTGGGTGATAATGGCTCTCCCATTTTCAGGGTCTACTCCCCAGATCCCACTCCTGTCTCTTGAGCAACTCTTGGTAGCCTATGTGCCCACTCTAGACTGCACCAGCCCCAGGCAGGTCTCTAGTCTGCCTTGACCAGAAAACTCAGCACCAAATGGCTGACACCTCTCCAGGACACATTATTACCCTCGCCCAGAACTTCTGTTGCCTCCACGAGAGCTCACATCCTGCTAGCACTATGACAAGAAGGCTATGAGATCTGGTCGCTGGATCCAGCTCATCCCAGTGAGTGCACAGTCTCTAAACCAGAAGCAGGGAATGAGGCACTAAAGACTGCCAGCCAGTCGTAGCCTGCTTACCGTGAGCTATGGCTCCATAGAGCTAAAAAAATAAACCGTCAGTGATGGTCCCATGAGGCTTAAGGGATTAAGGGATGCTACCAGTGGGAGCCAGTGCCCTATGGTATGCCACAGTTCTCAGAGAGAGAAACTGTATATCTCTGCTATAAAACTTGGCCCTCTACAGGATTTGGCTTGAGAAATAGTCTAAATATGTGTTTTATACCATTCATGAACATCAAACTCCTGGTACACTAGAAATGCCACCACAGTGCCTTTGATGCTTGGGACCTGCCATGGAAGCCATCCATGGGCCAATCCCATGTGGTTGTCAGTGATGTACAGGGCAGGGCAGGCACATCCCCATGCAACAGCACTTTTTCGTCCACCTTTAGAACCACGGTTCCTAGGACTGCATTTGCCAAAGGCGTTGGGGAGGGCTACTCTACTCTCCCTAGAGACGATTTTACCAGCTACATGCTGCTAGGTCTCCTGTTGAGATCTTGATTACCAGTCAAGCCAAGAAGTAATGATTTCAAGGAGTAAGGAGAGGAAGGTTTGAGTCAAGGAATTGTGATGGGGACACAAGAGACCACAGGGTGAAAGTCCAAGCCTAGTGCAGGGGGGCCTAAATCGTATGTATTGGTTTTGTTTTTTGTTTTTAAACAAGATCAATGAGTTAGCATAACCCAATAGAAAGGGGCAGACTGCAGTGCATGGAAACACAAGAAAGATAACCCTGGGCTCCAGACTCTAAGTCAAATCAGAGGTGATACTGGACACTGCCACCCAGACAGGCTGGAGCCCACTCTGCAAACAGAGGGACATAGTAACTGGTGATTCTGAAGGGGGCTCAGAGTCCATGACCTCTGCTGGAAAGAAAAACAACATAAGGGTATTGGGCATGCTTTTGTCCTGACCCACTGTTGGGGTGGCTCTGTGGCAGCGAGTGTCCCATGAGTGACTCTGTGACTTATTCTGGGTCTCTCTCAAAGGTCAGTGGCCTCTGACTTCCGGCCTCCGTCTTTTCATCCCCCATTCCTGTCAACAGAACATTGCAAACACCCTCTTCTCCATAGGAAATATATTACTAATTATATTTAACTTGCTGCATACTAGTGGACCCCAAACAAAAGCCTTTAATGGGTAGAATTAAGATGGAAAAATATATTTTAAAAATAATAGCTTGGTTGTATTAATGGCATAACAATATTTATCTTCTCTAAAATAATTATTGTTACTATCAGTAATATTTTCATTAAAAACAACATAATTGAATATTCTTTGCTTGAAAATAATGTGCTGTAATAATCCCTGACTTCTGGAGCATATGCCTTAAGGGAGAGGGGACAATAAAAGACAGATAAAATCAAAACAGAGAGGAGTTGGAAATAGTCAAGCATGTAGGTGGGTAAGAGATGGGGAAATGAAATGTTGACAGAGGTGTAGCCAAAAGAAATGGTGAGTGTATGAGTTCCACAGAAACCTACAATCCTGCAACCCGAGGGAAAAGTTCAATTAGACGTGACCGCAGAACATGATAGGAGATGGGGAAACCAGTAAAGGGTAAGTTTAAGTGTGGAGAGGAAATGGGAAAGAAGACATGTATTAGTTGTTTCGTTTGTGAGACAGAGTCTCTCTATATGACCTGAGCTCCCAATGTAGACCAGAATGGCCTTGAACTCAGAGAGATCCTCCTGCCACTGCCTCCCAAGCACTGAAATTAAAGGTTTATGCCTCTACACCCAGCCCCACACAAAAGTGTTATATATGTTCTTAAAAAGGAACTCCAAATTTCCTTTTATGGTTATGATTAATATACTTTATGCATGTATATGAAACTTCCAAAGACTAAAAACAAGATTTAATTTAAAAAAAAGCACTAAAATGAAAACCATCCCTGGCTCATCACACTGTACTGAAAGGTTTTATTCTGGGTTCTGCTTATAGCAGCATTTGGATTTAGGGACCACTAGGGTCTTTGTTCTTCCTATGTTCGCATGTGTCTTAGTTCATGCACAGGTCAAAAGGTTTCTGTTGTTGAAATCTGACTGACAAATGTCCATCCTACCCGGAGCAGTTACTTTTAGAAATCAAGCAGAATTGTTATATTTTTAATGAGATGAAAATCCACTGAAATTCTCTCAAGATTTTTTAAAAGAAAACTCAGATTTTTTTTTTTAAGGAATAGCTTACTGAGTGACACACATTATTCTTGCCAGCAAGGTCACATGAGAAACACACGGAACTGTTTCCAAAATGTTCTCTCAGCACTTCTTCAAAAGGCGTTCCCTTTCTCATGTGTGCTACATTTTAGAACTGATTGGCCCGGCACATCTACCAACGATGATGAAGCATTTCCAAGGTCAGAGCTGGTGTGCTTGTAATTTTAGATAAAGTACAAAGCAAAACAACTAACGTCCTGACCTGGCAGCTCCCTAGGATGCTGACGTGTGTACAGGTGACTCTCACCCATCACCCTGACAGAACATTCTCAGTCAGAGAACACCAGCAACCCCCAGCGTAGTGCCAGAAATAAACAGTGTGTTCCTTACAACCAAGAGCCAACACAATTGCCCCACCCTCCACTGTGATTCCTGCCAGGGTCACAGACACCCATCCAGAGCATGGCCACCACTTCATTCTTTTTGTTTGCTTGTTTGTTTTGTTTTGAGACAGGGTTTCTCTGTAGCTTTGGATCCTGTCCTGGAAACTAGCTCTTGTAGACCAGGCTGGCCTCGAACTCACAGAGATCTGCCTGCCTCTGCCTCCCGAGTGCTGGGATCAAAGGCGTGCACCACCACCGCTCGGCACACCACTTCATTCTTTCATATCAGGACAGCACATTGCTTGACTTTTATATCATTGCTGCAAAGGCACTTTCGGATGTCCTCTTCCTAGTATGTTTCTTTGGAGACACCCCTAGCTCTAGGAGCCACCTCTTCTGGAGCAAGCCCAGAGAGGGAAATAAACTATCTATGTACAGTGTGCAGGCTAGTTTTATATAAACTTGATACAAACTAGAGTCATCTGAAAGGAGGGACCCTCAATTAGAAAATGCCTCCGTAAGATTCAGCCGTAGGGCATTTTCTTAACTGGTGATTGATGGGGAGGGCCCAGCCTATGGTGGGTGGTACCACCCCTGGACCTCATCTAAAAGATCATAGGAACAATCCTTTGTTTGGTAACTGTCACATAAACTAGGGCACACTGTAAAACACACACCTTCTGCACGCATAAAGACCACGGTATAATGATGATCAGATAGGGCCTCCAACACTCCATGGTGTCACTATCTCTTAGATCAGGGTGGCTCAGGCCAAGCAGACTTGGCTGGAATAGTTGACCCTATAAATCTCCCTTTTATGTAGTATCAGAGGGACCTGGGAGCAATGTGAGCCCTCTCGCCCACAACAGACTCTAAGGTTCTCCATCCTCTCTGAACATTCTGAGGTAGATGTTCTTAATGTTCTCCACCGACTTCCAGTCACCAGTGGCGGGTGGACGTGCCTCCCTTAAAGACAAGGGAGATCATGGTGCACTCTCGGCTGGTGCATCCAGCCTGTTGTCTGGAGGACTGTGACGGTGTGACCCACGGCTAACCTGCATAAACATGTATGTGGCAGGAAGAGGAATGAAGCTCAGCTAGTCAATGCTATTGGCATGCTGGGCATGGTAGCTACTGCAGTAAATCTGCCCTGACTAGCCAAATACTGGGTTCAAAGAGCTTGATCAGCAATGACCATGATCATATTCTTTCTAGCTATTCTATATAAACTGGTGGGTTTCTGTTTTGTTTTATTTTCTCTAGGAACGAGGCTCTGAAATGTAGGATCAGATCATGTTCTGGTCTAAACTGGTGGGTTTCTGTTTCCTTTTTTTCCCTCTGAGAACAGGGTTCTGAAATGTAGGATCAGATCATGTTCTGATGAACTCTCATTTCTGTTCTGAAGCTGTTTCCATGAAAAGTCTTACAAAACATCATTGAACAGCTACAGGAAATACGTGCTATTTAAGAACACACAGAACAGGGGCAGTGTGGCAAACCTCAAGGAAGTTAACAGGCTTCAAGTCATGAAAGTCCTCTGAGTACAGGAAAATTAATTTTGAAGTTACTAACTACAAGATCTTTGTAGAATCTTCCAGATCAAAGTACACACTCCTCCTCTTTGGGTGGAGAAATGAAGAGGAAAATCCGAGAATACTCTGGAGCAAACGAAGATGAAGTCACCCCACACGCCAGCTCTCCCAGAACCATTATAACCATGCTCAGGGTGTACAACACCAACCAAGCAGAGCATTTACTTTAGAAAGGACAAGCCCCTCTCAAGCCACCACTAAATGGCACTAAGACAACAATAAATTCAGTTGTGACCAATCACAAGAAATTAAATAATACAATCAGGCTCCACAAATATAAAAGGAAGAGCAAGGGCTGCCATGGCCAATTTTAAGTCAACAAAGAGCAGATGTCAGGGAAGGACTGAAATCCCAAAGTCACTGCTGCAAGCAATGGGAATGGGAGGACTAGAGGGTCCTCGTGGTTTGGAGGAACTTGAATTTTACTTTAACACCTCCTCATTCAGCAGCAGATAAACCATCCAGTTCAGAAGCTTCATTTCATTCCACCTAACATCGACGGAAGAAACAACTCTAATTAACCTGAAGTATCCCAGAAAACTATGACAAATGGAAGACTTCCCCACTCATGTGGTTTGTTCCCAGGGTTTATGTGTGTATTGGGGGGCCCACAACTCAGTCCTCAGTGTGGTGTTATGTGTGTATTGGGGGCACACACCTCAGCCCTCAGTGTTGTGGTGTTGAGAGATGGCAGGACCAATCAGGAGTGAGGGATGGACCTGGTGGGATGGTTCAGTGGGAAGGTGCTTGCTGTAGATGACTGGCAGAAGAGCCATGAAAAGATGGAAGGAGAGAATCAACTCCCTGAAGCTGTCCTCTGGCCTCCATATATGTGCTGTGGCATGCTCACTGCCCCCAAACACATCCATCATTTATGGCATAGTAATACAAGTGAGAAAGTTTGAAGAGGTGGGGCCTAGTGTGAGATAACTGGGAATTATCTGGCTCCATGTGCCCACTCATAGCCCTGAAGTAAGTGTGTGCCAACCAAAAGAGAAGGAAGATCTGTCCCTATAGCATTTCAGAGTTCCAGGAAAAGAACCTTAAGATACATACATGTAAAGTCCCTGCTATTGCCATATATGTGCAGCAAAGAAAGCACGGTCAAGAACCTGTGGGGTGAAGTGAGAAAGGCAACGGGGTCTGATCTAGTTCTACTGATGGGAATGCAGTCCACAGGCAACCCTCCTCAGATTTAGTGATGGCTTCAACAGGATGGGGATTCTCCTGAGATTAACCATTTACTGGTAAGCAAGCTAAAAGCATCCATACAAATGAACATTAGAATTATGTTTGCCATAAGGATTATGTCTACTAATTCAATGAAAATAATATTAGTTGCTGGGCATGATGAAGCACAACTTTAATCCCACCACTCAGGAGGCAGAGGCAGGCGGGTCTCTGAGTTCGAGCCCAGTATGGTCTAAAGAGCGAGTCCAGGACAGCCAGGGCTACACAGAGAAACCCTGTCTCAAAAAACCAAAGAAGAAAATAATGTTGAAATGGAATTATGCCAATAGTTAAAGATGAAGAGCCAAAGAATTTCCCCAAGGGCAAAGTGAAGCCTGTTTATTTATGTAGGGTTGTATGGCCAACGTGGTATCTAAAAATAATTAACCCAGCTAGTGTTTGTCTGGACAATGAGGCAAGAGTTTGAGGTCCTCTCACATCTCTACAACCTGACTAAATATCCAGAGGGCAAACAGACAAAGTCCCGAAAGTTCCATGTTTTGCTGGGGTTACGGGAAAGCAAAAGAATGTTTCTTGCTACCTGTCTATGGAAAAAAAAATGTGTCGGTATGTTCCATTTAGCAACCCTGCCATCATGACACGCATGCATGAGGAACACATTCAAGGGAACACATCTGTGCCCCACACTTCCTGAAAACCTATATGGAATGGGTGGGGGTAGAGGGTGTGGCTAGATGGAGAACCACATGACTTAATAACATTAAATACTACATTTAATAACAAATATGGTGATTTAATAATAAAAGTCAAGAAAGGCCATGTCAATCCATAGAAGAAAAAAAATGTTTACCTAAGGGGTAAAGTGATCACCCCCTGAGAAGGAATTCACAGCCAGGCCTCATTTCCCCTTGCTTAGACTGTAGAACAATTAGATGTCCTCCCTAGTAAACAGCCTTATAGACCCCCTCCTCGTGCCAAGTGTCCTGGCCTTCCAGTCTCATCCCGCGTGCATTTTTCACTATGAGATCTGAAGCCCAAGTATCTGGCTGACGGCAGGCAGGGTCAGCGGACCAGAGCAGGCCAGCACAGGCAGCCAGCTGGGTTACGCCGGACAGAGAGTTGAGTTCAACAGAGACCATAGTCGATGCCACAGCTGCCATAGAGGCTCTTCCCATTACCTGGTGTGACTCGGGCAAAATGCAACTGGTCAGGGTTCCTTGCCAGGAGCTTGTGAATGCTGTCATCAGGGGCACCCCTGCCTGGACGCTATGAACCAATAGGCTCCTTAGTTCCTGCTTCCGTGTGAGGCGAGTCCAATGGTAAGGGCCGCAAGAACTGGCCACCCAACAGGATTCATGACCCGCAGCCCAGGGACAGAGCCATCTGCACAATCAAGCTGGGAGAACACGGCAGGCTTCATCATGCCAGACCTGGGAACAGGGTGCCAAGAAGGGGAACGGCACTCCATTTTATGGGCACTCACCCCGCTTTACTGCTGGTAGGAGGAGAATCTGACCAGTATTGGCACTACAAGAAGCTGTTGGAATCTGCAACCAGGATTACTTGATGCCACGCCCAGCCCTTGCCATTCCTGCTGCTGTTGCCCCGTCTCTGTCCTTCCACCGTCCAGGCTGCTGCTCAACTCAGCCCCACAAAGGGCTCAAATCAACAGGATTTCCCATTCCACCAAGTGTGCCAGAGCCACAGTCACCCGTCCTTCCTCAAGACTCCTGTGTCCACAGGGGCCCTCCGTACCACAGTCACTGGCTCCTCCAACTGTCCTCGACTATCTGGCATCTGAGCCCCAGCTCCGAACTGGGACCCTGCAGTCCGGGCTGCACAGCCGAGGTCCTGGGCTGAAGACATTCCTGCTTGGCCTCACGCACTACCCACAAGGGCTCGGAACCTGACCAGATTATCATACAGACTTCAGCGATAGCCTGGCTCCGCTGCTTACTCCATCCTGGCCATTGTCCGACACCCACAGGTCCCTCTGTGGACCCTGTCTGCTCACGCAACATTTTATTTCCTGGGCAGGGCTGCTCTTATAACTAAGGAAACTCAACCACTCTAACGGCAAGGGCTGTTCTGCGTGCATCCGAATCAGAAGAGTAGCTGTTGCCCAGGCTCAGGTTCACTAGCCTTCACCCCTCCTTTTCAGGTAAGGAAGGCTCAGGAGGCAATTTACTGCTGGGGAGACCACTGTAAGTTCTGCAGATGGGAGCCAAGCCTGGGCAAGCTGCTCAACTACCCCAGTTCTCGAGTGCCTGGGGAATGCACAGCCAGCGGGGAAGGGGGAGATGTGCACACACCCCAGCACCAAGCAGCCCCACTCTGCCATGGACACTGGTAAACCTCACCATGCCACAGAGTGGTTTTGTGAACATGGGTTCGAATAAGCACCCTCAGCTAGCACTTTTCTTACACTTGGACGAAAAGCTCAGAACAGGCAACGTGGCAGGCTGCCTCGCGCCCAGATAGTCAGGGCCCGAGACCAGCTCACAGGGCTACTCGCTGATGCCTCCACAAAAGAGGCCTTCCTGCCTCTCCTGTCAGAAACAGGGGTGAGTGGAACAAGGTTTGGCATGTTTATTTTTCAAAGGGACCCTCATGGGGTCCTGGCTATATCCGGGCCCTAAGATAACTGCTGTCCTCAGCCCATGCCTTCTGCAGCCATCTCTACAGTCATCCCATAGGCGCCAATCCTAGAACTCAAGCCTCGAGGACAGACCTGAGTAAGTCCCTGTACAGCTCTTCCGCACTACTGAGTGAGATCTCTGGCAGGCCACCTGGCCAGTGAGTATCTCTGCTCCTTTCCCCATGGCCAGCTCATGCCCCAGGAGACAGAGGGCTCAACTTACCTGTGCTGCCCAGAGGTAGTCCAGCCGCAGCCTGACATCCACTTGCCTGGCATGCAGGGCCAGTGTGCATGAAAATAGCAAGATAGCCATGATTGGCTCATAGCTACGCCCGGAGAGAGCACCACCCCTGGGAAGGTGGAGAAGAAACCCCATTAGTGTCGGTTTCCAGGCAATATATGGCCATCAAACCCTAGGTCTAGGCAGAGAGCCATCTATGGATAGGGAGGCCTAAGGTTCGTGGGCCTGACCCCAGGCCTGATTCTCATCTCAGCCAAAAGTAAGAGGCTTTGCTAGAGTCTGGACTAAAGAAGAGAAATAGAAAAGCCAGTAACCTAAATAAAATTGTATATATTTGGTTCACATTGGCTTGCTAATTGGTGTACATGCACAAGTGTGTGTGTGTGTGTGTGTGTGTGTGTGTCTGTGTGTCTGTGTGATAGAGAGGGAGAGAGTACTATGACCATAGAGTTAGTAATTGAGGCGATGATTAAGAATAACAGTGATTCGTGCAAATTATTATCAGAGGAGAATGATAACTACCATCACCCTGTCTAGAGTTTTCCCTCGGGGCACCACACTCACCCAACCTTGGTGTATCCACTGAGCTCCAGAACAAGGATGTAGGATGTTGTCAACCCGGACAGCAGGATCATCTTTGGCAAGGAGGACACCCGCAGGAATATGGCTAGTGGGAGGGTGCCCACCAGGCAGCAGAGCAGGGCATGGTGCGCAGACTCACAGGGCAGGGCAGGCAGCACAGTGCGCCGGCCGCCAGCTGCAAGGACCACTAGGGAGCTGTTGGACTGGGAGCTCCAGGCCCAGGGCAGGCAGCCCACCTGGGGAGCCAGGGCGCAAAGGCTTAGGAAGGCCCAGTGTCTGGCCTCACCAATCCCCCAGGCTTCCACAGTAGCTTCTCCCCCACCTCTGATACCACCAGCCAGGCCTCAAACTGCCTCCGCTGCTGCAGCCTCCCAGCTATCTATAGAAAAGGCTGGGGCGAGTAAGGTGGACCAGGTAGTACCAGCCCCTGCCCGGTCTCCAAGTCAGGCAACTCTGTCCTGCGCTGCAGCTCCCTCTATTCCTACAGCCCCTGCTATGACTCCTAGCTCCCAGCTCAGCTTCTCCAACCTGTTGCTCCTGCCCCTGAGCATGCCAACGTTAGTGATACTCACCATGCATCCTAGGGCTACTGAGTAGATTAAGAGAACTATGAATACACACAAAACAGTGCGAATCTGGATCGTCAGGCACCCTGGAAAACACTGAAGAAGAAAATCTCACTTTAGGGTTAGGGATGTGGCTGCTCAGCGGTAGAGTGTTGCCTTGCATGTAAGACTCTCTGGGAGGTAACCCCAGTGACCCACAAGGGGTGGGGGGAGAGCTTTAAAAGTACGCTGCAAGTGTGAAGGTACTTGGTGTTCACAGTGAGTCCTCCGAAGGAGGCCAGGTGTGGAGCCCTTTGCCGGCTCCAGGGGCTTACTAGACATTCATCCACTATGCAACGGTCTTGATTACTTTTATCTATTTATTATCTCCCATGTGAAGAACTTGCCAAAAATAATTCATAACACAGACACACACAGACACATATGCTCAAAGCATTTAAAGGAGAAACAGCCATCTCCCTCTCCCAGGCACCCTGACTAGCACCAAAGTTAACTGAGTAGAAGCACTGGGTATTTTTATTATAATGCATTCCCCTACCTCAGGAGTTCCATACACCCCTCCCTCCCTCTCTCTACTATCTCTCTCTCCCCCATCTCTGTCTCTGTCTCTCAGTGTCTGTCTGTCTGTCTGTCTGTCTGTCTCTCTCTTTCTTGCTCTCTCTCTCTCTCTCTCTCTCATGTTCTCGAAGTTTATCATTACAGACAGGTTTAATATAATTCTTCAGTTACTAGAATTTTTTATTTTTAATCTATTTATTTACTTTCAATACAGTGTGAAATAATTAACAGATGCTTTCAAGGATGAAGTAGGAGGTTCTTTATTTTCATAGTCCTAAAAACAAGAGTATAGATTACAATGGACACCCACTGCCCCTTATGGAATGTAACATATGCAGACAGAGCCCGGAACTGTGGGATTCCATGGCAACACACATAACTGTTTCTGTCATCTTTCCCACGAGTCTGGGGGTGTGGCTTTTCTTGTTTAAAAACTGGGAGACAACAGCCACCAATAAAACAAGCCCAGGACCATAGATTCTGGGGTCAGGACAGTGTGGTGTGGGTAGCATATGTAGCTGGCAGATCTTTGGTCTTGGTTTCCAAATCCAGACCCTTCAGTGTTTCATAAGAACCCTGGTCGGTCTAGCTGACCTCAGACAGAAGAGGAACCATGTGGTATGAAGCCCAAGGGCTCTTCTGATCTTGCCTCTCTCTATTTCCCTCTGGATCTGATCTCTGCCACTGGGGAAGACACAGCTGCAAGTCCCTAATCATCGGAGAATGTTCCCCAGCTCCTGTCACAGCTTAGCTTGGTATGGTTGGGAATTCATGCAGAGGGACGGACAGATCCCAGTCTGTGGTCCACACAGGCCCAGGAGCAAGACCTTGGAGTGAGGTCCTGCCATGCTCTAAAGGTAATGGCTCCTTTGCCTGCTGCTATGAAGGCAGGCCAGCAGAGGAGAGATTTTAGTATCCTGCATGTATAAGGCAAACTATGTCCTCCAGTAAGCATCCCGGGAAAATCACCTATTTACCATTTTATGCCTATGCACAATTGGGCATGCATATGATTAAAATCAGATGTATTGTGGGAAAGGACATTCTCAGTAGAAAAAGTAGACATATGAGCTAATCTATCAATCAAAACAGAGAATTGCCCACTTTACATCCTTAGTCACCAAATCCTTCCTTCTCTCGAACCTCATGTAAGGAAGCATTGAGAACTCACCCTCATGTGGCCCACTGGAGAGTGTGTATCCCTTTTTAATCTAAACTATGGACTTGCTCCAATATAATTATCTTGCTTCCTTTGCAAACTTTTACTTTCAATTCTTTGGGTAAGCCTAGAACCTGGAAACATCTGCCCCAGCCCCTGGCAATGGTAACACTGGGACTTGGTAGAAATGGAATGTCACTAAGTTACCACAAGCCCTGAGCTGCCTATCATGAACTGGGTGTTTTCTAGCAGAAGTGGTTGCACATGACAGCACCTCGTCATCAAATGGACATGGTGTACTCAACAACACTGAACTCAAGACTCAGCAACACAGACTTCCATTCACCAGGGCCAGCCTGGCTCCAGCCTCTGCACAGCCTAGGCATAACAATGGGCCCCATTCATGAGTCTTACAGGAGCTTCAGAATGCAGCAGGCTCCACAGAACAGTTTAAGGACCTTCTGGAAACTTGTTCACAGTGCCAGGGAGTTGACAATATCTTGCAAACATGGGTCAGGTTTTCCAGAACTCTCTAAATACTCAAAACTAGCAACTCATACAAGGTGTTCATCTGGTCATGCTAGTTCAGGGCCAGAAGGATGGCCACATAAGCAGAAATCATACAGAGTAACTTCAGCAATTAACAGGCAAGACTAGGATTCTCCCATAACCCTTAGAAATGTTTGTTAGACTGTCAAAACTTCTATTCAGGTTATGAACTACAGCAAAATAAAAAATCTAACAAAATGAGCATTTATTTAGCATACTTGGTATAAACAATGGTTCTTAACGGCCCCTAAGGTTTCTCACCCCAGTTCTTGTACCAAAGACTATGAGTGCATATGGCTGGAACCACATGACATTATACCCCTGCAGAAGGGATTCTAGGTTTGTAACAAGTCATTCAGATGGGAGTAATTCATGCATCTAATCTGATCACATGACATTTTTGACGCTCCAAAGCTCTTTAGCTGGTGGCAACCCCACTGCCCGTTTCTGGAGCTACATCCAAAGAAACACTGCTGGGCCAATGCCACAGAGCTTTGGCATCTATGATACTTAATAAATAACTCACAGATTAGGAAACATTATTTGTAAAGCATACAGATGATGAGGAAATAAATATTCAAAATATATATGGAAAACAGGCAATTCAATAGCAAGCAAATGAAGATCCATTTTTTAAGTAGGCAAAGGAATTAATGTATACTTCGCAAGTCAATATAGCAAAGTCCGATACTGGTACATGGGCAACATTCATCACAAACCATTGGAGACATACAAACTAAAACCAAAATGAGATGCCCATGGCCCAGCTGGAGTGACTTATCAAACAACTGACAATTGTAGGAGACAGATGTACAATAGCATAACCATTATGGAAAACAGAATGGAGGTCTGTCATCAAACTAAGAACAGAATGTGATCCAGTAATTCTCCTACCAGCTATACATCCAAAAGAAAGAAATCAATATGGAGAAGAGAAGATGGGCCATGTAGCTAGGAGGGTGTTTGCCTAGGAGACACAAACTCCTGAGCTCCACCTTGAGAACTGCATACAAACAAGGTACAGGGCACACCCCTGTAATCCCGCACTCAGAAGGGTAGAAGGATGAGATTCAGAATTTCCCTGACTACATAGCGAGTCTGCGATCTCTCTGGGATACGGAAGATCATCTCTCAGAAAAGAAGTGAAGAGACAGCTGTGCTCCCCTGTCCCATGGTCACTTCAGCACTGCTCACAGTAGCCAAGATGGAGCCAGCCTAGCCAAAGGTACCCTGCTGACCAACGAACAAAGAGTGGAATACTATCAGCCTCAGAAAAGAAGTAAACCCTTCCATCTGTACCAAACCTTGATAACCCTGGAGGGAGTTTCATTAAATAAAGTAAATCCGGTACAGAAATACACCGTATGGTCTCACTTAGGCGTGGAATCTAAGACTCAAATTCACAGAAGGGAGTGAAGAACGGTAGATGCCAGAAGATCCGGTAAGGAGCTCATGGGAAAATGCTGCAAGATTTCAGTGAGCTGGAAAGAGCGAGGTTGTGAGACGGACTGCACAGTGCGGGGCTACAGTGAATGGCAACATGGTGCATGCTTCAAAACTGCTAGGAGTTGACTTTAAATGATCTTACTACAAAAACAAACAAGCCGCTGCGTGTGATGCAACAAGTATGTTCACTTGCTTGATTTAATCAGTCTGCAACATAATGTATAACATCATATTGCATCTAATACATACATTTGATTACCATTTTTTAATTAAAAATAAAAAACGTAACGGGAAAAAGAAAAGCAGAGCTTTTTTTCCTGGACAGTGGGGAGAGGGAAAATGGAGGGGAGTGATAGGAGGTTCCCTGTGCCACTGAGAGTCTGGAGGAGGATGGTGCAGCAGCAACCCATAAGGAAATGGTGAGTCTCACAATTGCCCAGAACTGAATTCTACCAACCATAATGGACTAGGAGTCAGTCATTTCCCACGGCCTTTTGAGAAGCCATGGCTTGATATCTTAGATATCAAAAGACATGCATGGACTACACTCTCTAGACCTGGGAGCTCACAAACAGATGAGATTTTGTATGTCTGATGGCTGTGGCTACGTCAGGAAGCAACAGGAAACTCAGATGGTTTTGACCTGCTGTTCCTCAATCAGGGATGCTTGGCTACTGTCAATGGTGTGTCAGCAAACACTGAAGTCCAGCTGCCTCTTTGCGCTGATTCCCTTTCTTTGGAAAGGACTTCAGCAGGAGGAACAAACAGGAAATTTTTCAAGGAGCAGGCCAGAAGAGATGTCCTTGCTTTCTCTCTCTCTCCTGGGTCTGCAAACCTTAAACTCCAGAGGCTGACAGCAGCCCCATCACAGTCAGGTTCCTACACAAAGAAACTCCCTGTGCTGACAGATATGCACGCCTCCTACATTCCGCCCCTCCGAGAGCACCCAGTCGAGGCTGACACCCCGAGCAGGAGGCAAATGGATCTTCTGAATGATGTGGAGGGCAGAGTCCCCTGTTCTAGATGCATGCTCCTGTCTGGTAGAGATAAAGATGGAACTGCTGTTATATTTTGGCCCCAAACTGAAGCACGGAGTTCAACACAGCTTGGTGGATACCAGTCACCATGTGCCACCTTAGTTCATCCACCCTGACCTGGGGCACCCTCCTAGGAGCTGAGTCTCACCTGCCTCTGTTCCAGCTGAGTGCAGGTTCCTCTCTGCTTCCCAGGTGTAGGCCAGCATGAATCCAGGCACCAGAGAAGGCCAGCCCCTGAAGTTGTGGGAGCTGCCGCTTCAGGCCCACCAATTTAGGAAATCCTCCATGCTGCTCTTTGGTGAGGCTAGGGGTGAGCAGCGGGGGCCGGCTGACCTGGCTGTTAACATCCAGGAGTTATTCTGGCCTGAGTCCCCACCCAGAAGGGCAGCTGTGTTTTCACAGGGGGTGGTTTCAGGGAGGCCATCACAATTTGATCTCGTAGAACATGCATTTTACAGAGCCAGGTGGTGTTTGGACTTGAATATTAGTTTTATGGGCAAGATGCTAGGTCAGGAAGAGGAGCGGTGTAACTGCTGGGAGGAACTGGGGTCCCCCGATGAGATGCTAGGTCATGAAGAATAGTGCGACTTTGCCCAGAGAGACTGAGGTCCCCCAATGAGGTGCCGGTCATGAAGAATGGTGTGACTCTGTCCAGGGGACCTGGGGTCCCCCGAAGAGATGCTGGGTGGGGCTCCAGGGTCTCTGTGTCCCTCAGCTATGCTGTTAGCTACTATGTCCAACTCCCAACACACATATAACATCTTCACACTTTTTGCATGTATTGTGCTGTTTGCACACCACCAGGTAGACACACTGGCTCCCATCAACACAGACAAAATGACAGCTTTAAAAATTACCATCCCGATGTCACGCTTTCATTGAAACACTGCGATAAAGGCAATATTATGTGAAGCCTGAAATTTCAAACTAAATGTCACTCAACCTATGGAAGCCAACAAGCTATAAATGTGGTCTTAATAGAGAGTATCTTTTAAATTAGAAAAAAAAAAGCCAAGATGTACCTGGGAATGATGATGGTGTTAAGTGATTGAAATCAGATTAAATCCTCTCAGGGGGTTGCAAATTTCTACAATTATACAAAAGTAAGCCCAGGTCTAACATCCCCAGTAGGGATGTGTGGGAGATGGGGCACTGGGAAATAGGCTGAGCCTATGAGAAAAGAGCATAGGGCCAAGAGAACAGACCTCTAATGGGAAGTGAGGAGGCAAGAGTGTGATGCTCAGCCTTTGCTCTGAAAGTCCAAACTGCACTTGAGCATCAGAGTCCTGACAGCACAGAGAGCCCACCTCGACCACACCCGCCTTAGACCAGTTGCATGGATACATAAGAAACAAACTACCCTGGTCACTCCAACCAAGTCACAAAGGGAATAAATACTTCAACGTCCTTTTTCCACTATTGACCACCCACTGATTGTGCCAAGAAGGCAGCCCCCAAAACATGACACAAGGCGCAGTACACTGGACTCAACCAGCGCCTGCCACGCGGACAGATGTCTTCTACTTGCGACTGAGAATGAAGGATAGAACCGCTTTGCCATGAGACTACCTACACATAGAATACTCAGGTACATGGTCTTGGACATAGGCTCACATACCTGGACACCTGTAGAAGACACACAAACATACCTGGACCCGCGTGATGTGCAGGTACAGGATACAGGCCACCAAGAAGCAGATAGAAAACACCAGCAGCAGCAGGACAGCCACACTCCTGGAGACAGAGGACACAGGTCACTGGTGGGTGGGAGCTAGGTACAATGTATATCAGATAAATACCTCAGAACTGGGCCAGGTACAATGTATATCAGATAGATACCTCAGAACTGGGCCAGGTACAATGTAT
>LOEQ01001043.1:404399-421425 GCA_001685075.1 Bramus lutescens
ACTTTCATTGGTTAATAAAGAAACTGCCTTGGCTTTTTGATAGGGCAGAGTTTAGATAGGTGGAGTAGACTGAATATTATGCTGGGAGAAAGCAAGCAGAGTCAGGCAGATGCCATGATTCTCCTGCCTGAGACAGATGGACGCTCGCTCGTTAGACTCATCCCAGTAAGCCACAGTCAAGTGGCAATACAGATTATTAGAACTGGGTTAAACGAAGATGTAAGAGTTAGCCAATAAGAGGCTAGAAATAATGGGCCAGGCAGTGTTTAAATGAATACAGTTTCTGTGTTATTATTTCTGGGGCTAAGCTAACCATGCGGGAGCCAGGCAGGACGAAAAGCTGGCCTGCTTGCCTCATCACTACACATGTATATATGTATATACATAAATGCAATTGTTGCCATGAATTTTACTTTTCATGCCACATTCACAGCAACAATTTCATGAGGACTGTAGGGGCACTCCACAACTGTGCCATCCTCAGCCCAAAAGCCTGTAAATCAGAAGTCACGTGATGGGGAGCTATTAACCAAGTATATATTCTAATTAAGCCCTAAAGTCATGATGAAAAAAGTGGCTAAAACAAACACAGTAAAATGGAGTCATCAAACATATTCAATAAACTTGTAATAAGGTCGGGAAAGGGGGAACAAAGTACAAACGAGGGAAACGGAAGCAGCAAGGGCCAACCTTTGACCCAAACCCAATGAGAGTGCAGCCTGAACATCCAGTTAAAGTAGTATAACTACTCAGACTAAAGAAAAAAAACATAAAACCAAACTCAAATCAATCTTCATAAAAAAAGGTAGAGTAGAACAAAACTTATGGGGCAGGAAAGATGTCTTCCTGACAGGCACCAGGAGAGTGTCGGCGTGGCAATGCTGGCAGGCAACTGTCAGCGTGGCAGTACTAGCAGGAAAATGTGTCAGCGTGGCAATGCTAGCAGGCAACTGTGTCAGCGTGGCAGTGCTAGCAGGCGACTGTGTCAGCGTGGCAGTGCTAGCAGGAAAATGTGTCAGCGTGGCAATGCTAGCAGGCNTAGCAGGCGACTGTGGCAGTGTGGCAGTGCTAGCAGGTGAATAAGGCTGCCAGCCATGAATGATTTCCAGGATCGAGAGGGTCATTTCTTAATAATAGAGAAGTCACTTGATCAAGAGGGAATCAGAACTCTATTGGGAATTAAAAATGGAGTTGCATATGTTAAGAAGGGGCACAAGGGGAAAGGTTCTTGGGAATTGCTGTGGAGACTTTAATACACTGCTCCAATGTTGAACAGAAGACACAGCCAGAACAGACATGGAGTTGTAAAGAGAAGATATGATCCTTCCCATCAGCCCGCAGGCCTGGTGTAGGTACAGAGTACACTATCGACAGGAATGTTCTACGACAACTGAGTGCACCTTATGTCCAAGCATGCATAAGTCCTTTGCCACGTAAACTGTATTCTGGGCCAATTTTTTTTTAAATCAAAGTCATAAAACATGTGTTTTCTGACCTCAAGTGTGTCTGAGGAGAGCTCAAACACAGAAAGACGGCTGGAATTTAGTCAGTGTGTGGAACTTTGGGTTCAAGTACTAAGAAAAATTTAAAAATAGACTAAAAGCAGTCAAGAGGTGTAGGTGGAAGTTTCTTTCCCACCAGCAGCTTCCACATAAACATACTGAGACTTATATAAATTACAAATGCTTGGCCGATAGCTCAAGTCTGTTATTGGCCAACTCTTACTTTTAAATTAACCCATATTTCTTATCGACCCTCTGCCATGTGACTCATGGCTCATTACCTCAGTTTTTAAACATCCTGCTTCCTCTGCTGAAATCTCCCTCAGACTCCGCCCTTCTTCTTCCCATCATTCTCAGTTTGGCTCTCCTGCCTATGTTTATCCTGTTCAGCTATTGGCTGGTCAACTTCTTTATTAAACCAATCACAGCAACATATATTCACACAGTGTAAAGGAATAGTTCACACACACACACAAATGGAAATTTAAAACTATTTTGAACTGAATAAATAAAAACAAATATACAACAGGCCAGGCACGGTGGCATACACTTTTAATCCTAATACTCAGAAATATAGAGAAACTGTTCAGTTCAACAAAAAGCCCCACAGAAACCCCACTGCTAATATGATTCTTAATGACAGAAGAATGCAGAGCACCTCCCCGGAAATCAAGAAGAAGCCAAGAAAGCTGCTCTTGCACTTTTGTCTGACATTACTCCAGAGGTTCTAGCCATTAAAATGAAGCAGGAAAATAAAAAATCAAAGGCCTCCTGATGGTAAACAAACTAAGCTAAGCTGCATTAGTGTAAATGTGATCACTGATGTGGGAAGTCCAGTGGAAACTCCACTTTCAGAACAATAAACCAATATAAAACCTTAATTTATATTCTGCTGTTCGTAAAAAACAACTGTAAGCTAAGATTTAAAAATCAATGTGAATTATGCTATCAAAAGTAGGATCTACTTAGAAACATATCTGAAGAAATAAATGAAACACACAAAAAGGAAAAAAGATATAAAACATTTGTAGGTTGTGAAAAAAAATCACACATTTCTAAAGGAAAATTAAACACATTCTATCAATGCAGAGATGAACTATGTTCACCAATCAGAAGTTTCTACATCTGTAGGTGTTGGGTCTCACCAGTTTCAAAGCATAGTTGTAATAAGCAGCCTTTGTGGTAAAACCAGAGAAATGATTCTCACAATGTATATTAGAAAGTACAGCACCTAAAGTCACCAGCGTCACGTGAGAAAGAACTTCCCAGTTTGTTGGACCACAACACCTGAGCACAGACCGCCATTAAGCTACAGGACCAACAGGCAGTTCGGGTGTCAAGGTAGACACATGGAACAGTGGAACAAAACAGAATGTCCAGAAAGACTCCTGCCCAGCTCTATATGGAAAGTGCAGTCCCTAAAAATTTGACATGGTAAATGTTGAAGGCCTGCAGGCAAAATAAAAGGCTTTGATCTGTACCTCACCTCATATAGAAAAATTAACTCAAAATGTATTGTAAACATATCGGGGAATCTGCAGGCCCTCACTGAAGCAAACAGTTTTATTAGATTTGCTTCCCTACTGGAGAGTGCAGGCTTGGCTGAGGCAGCTGGCAAACAAAGCAAGGGATAAGATTAGTTGCCCTTCTCTGTCACATGTGTTTCTCCAAGAACAACATCTTCGTAAAGTTACTAAAAACGTACGCACACGAAGAATGTATGAGAACACATTGGATTTGATGGTGAATTTGCCTGGGCTCCTGAGGGTGGTTGTTTCCAAGTGTGGACACAGACCTCAGAAAATAAAGAATATATACGTTGCTCTCTGTGCCGCAGTCGGAGACTTAGGAAGCAAGTGTTAGGAACACGTGCTCACCTCGGGGGAGGGGAGCAGGGGGGTAATCACAGCTGGTGAGGAGCACACTGAGGGAGCCTCTGCAGAGTGGAGCCTGATTTAATCATCGTGGCCGTGAGATAGCAGCTAATTGACAGTTCTCTAAACCAGACCCAGCTAGCGAATGTACATGTTCTGCAGCCAGCGTTATCTGGTTATGAATTAAAGAACTTGATGGGATTAAAGAAAGATGAGCTAATATCTGGGGAGAGAACATCCTAATTTTTTTCACACTGAACGCCCAGATATTTGTGCCGCTCTGACAGATGGCCTTGCTTGTGCAGGGTTCCCTGGCCAGGGTGGTGATTATTATTATGATCTTCACTGCATGGCAACCCTGGGCTAGGCACCATCCTATAGATTTCAGAGTTTATATTACAGGAGTTTTGCTATGTAGCGTCTTGCTACAGTAATCCCTTGGAATAGTCAGAGCTACCCTCATTTCTTTCAGCAAAAGACCAAAACTCAGAGCAAGTTCAGTGTGTAGTGAGCTATGTATATGTATATGTGTGTGTATATATATTTATATATGTCCCTCAGAAATATCAATGATATCATCTTAATTAGGCAAAAAAAAAGGATGACTCTCCATAGATATGATTTAGTTAAAGATCGGAAAGAAGAAACCCCTCCACTACGGAGTGGGACACGAGGGAGTGGAGGAGGGGAGAGGAGGAAGAAAGGCCACTTGAGGCAGGAGACTTGGGAGACCTGGCAGGAGCCAGCAGAGGGTGTGTGAGGCAGAGGATAGCCTCTCTGGAGTGCCTGGCAGAAAGAACAGCTCTGCCAACAGTGCTGATTCCAACTGCAGGCTCCAAACCTGTAAGAACAAATTCCTGTTGTTTCAAGCTTCACAGGACATTGCCAGCACGGCCTTAAGAAACCATCACAATGACAGACACTGGGCAAGGACAGTTCAGACACAACACAACAATGCAATCCCATAAAATTCTTAGGCGGGGCACAGTGGTATGCACCTGTGATCTCAGCACTCAGGGCTAAGACGGGGTGACGTGAGTTTGAAGCCAGCTCAGACAACACAGTGCAACCCCAACTAAAACAATTAAAAATAAAATATATATAGTCTCAAAACCCCACAGTTTTGAGATCAACCCAATTTATAAAGAACAATGGTCAAAAATAAAAATCAAAAACAAAAACAAAAAACTAGAATAGATACTTCTCCAAAAATGGCACATGGATGGCCAACAAGCCATTAAAAGATGTGCATGGCCTGTTACTAAGAAGACCACACAACCATTTAAAAGCCCAGCCACAGCAGAAGACAAAGATGCAGAGAAACTGGTACCCACACACTATGGCTGAGGACATGAGATGTCAACAGGCAATCTGGAAAGTACTGGATTCATTTCTTAAAACATTAAATGTAAATTCAGCAAATTCTGTCATCTGTCCACTCCTACATATTTACACAAGAAAATGGCAAGCACTCACCGACACAAAGTTTTAGACACAAATGCTCTCGGCATCTTTATTTGGAATTAAGATAGCCCAGAAATAACCCAGATGCCCATCAGGCTGTGAAGAGACAACAAGCTTTGATTCAGCCGGACAATGGGATGCTTCTAGGCAATGAAAAGGAATAGAAGTATTTGCTCTGAAGGGCCCTCCATGCCACTAGAACAGTGAGAAACAAGAAGCTGAGAACATAATAGAGAGCAAGCCTTGCTCTGGAAAAGGCACAGCCCAAGAGAAAGCTGCTGCAGGAAGGTGTGGGGTGTAGCCAGCACCCAGAAGCGAACACAGCCTGACACCTGGCACCCTTTATTGTGACATCAGTCATGGGCAGGCACTTAGGAGCCAGAGCCACACTTTGCTCCCTGTTCAGAGAGTGGAGTGCGTCAGGCAGAGGAAGATATGCATTGTTTAAACCTTTCCTTTGTTCATAAAGACTTCCACAAAAGACAGACTTTTCTCAACACATATCTTCATCCAAAATACCCAAACTCAGCTCACAAGGTACTATGCCTTCCTTGGGTGGCTGTGGGAGGGGCTCTCATACCTTCTTGTCCCAGTAGGGTGTGGCAGGGCTACCCCATGAGCAATGTAAGAAAGGCAGCAAAACCAGCAACTGTTCAGGGTCCCTGGAGACTGTGGGACCAGGAGGGGTGCATGAAACCAGAGTCTTGGGGCAGTGAAGGTGAGTCTCAACTAGGTAGGAGGAAGATTCAGGGAGTCAGGGTAGGGGGTAGGAGAACACCCCCAGGCCCAGAATTCTGCATGTAAGCATGTCCTTTAGCAAGTCGTTCACTCAGATGCTGGCCACAAAATCCAGCTTGTAAAATGAAGATTTCCAAGTATTTGGGACACTGATGATTGGTTCTGGATCAGGCCCTGGAAGCTACAAACCCCTCCTGGGAGGAGAATTGACAGGAATGACTAGAGCTTTCCTTCCAAGGACTACCATGCCCTCTGGCAAGGCTGAGCAATTGCAGAATGGCTACCTGAGGTTGGGAGCACACCCCACATCCACATGACATCCACATCGCCACAAAGGCCAGTCAGAGGTGCACTTCTTCCCACACACATCTGTGAGCCATATTGCCACTGACTTTCTCTCCAGGTGCTCACCAGGCCAAGCTCCCAAGATCTCACAGTCATAGGGGACAGAAGGAGTAAACAGGGGCTCTTAGTGGCTGTAACAACTGGGAAGCAGAGCCCTCAGTAAATGCAAACACAAGCATGCTGGTTCTCATCAGTGCTGGTCTGCTCCCCGCTTGCTCAGCAGCTCTAGAGGAGGCTGCTGCAGCCATGGATAATGGGCTAAGGCTTTTCTGACTCTCCTCATAAACAGGCACCCTCAGAGGTCTACCGCTCTCAGAGGCCAGGCCAGTGAGTCCAGAGGTCACTGAAGCAGACATCTTGGTGTGGCATTGTCTCACTTGATAAATTCATGTGGCCTCTGCGGTGTGCCAGACTCTTTAGTCATAACCCGGACCTTAGAGCTGACTCGGAAACACATGTGACTTGCCCACAGACAACCCGTCTTAGAGGGAAACAGCCACACAAGGCAATAGGATGAAACTGGTGAACCATCTGTACCTCTACTTCACAGACAGCTCAAAGGTAGAGGCCAAGTAAGCAAGCCCTCCCTCACAGGGATAGCCTTTGGATCTTCGAAGGATGGGTACTAGTTTTATCCTAGGAAATAGGCTTTGAAACCACAAGTCCCTGGGGAACTGGCTTCATCATAAGCATCTCCTTAACACGGCATAGTTACCTGCCCCGCCTGTCACAGGGTATAACTGGGCCACCATTTCCTACTCATGATGTCAAGTGCAACCAAATGCAAAGTCCATGCTCTTAAAGTTCTACCTTGATTTTGAGGATCTGTATCCAAGGTGATACATATGGTCTCTGCCTACCACTGTGAGTCCTGCTACTCAAAAACTGTACTCAGGGACAAGAGCTGTGGCAGTTCAGCCTGGTGGTAATCTATACGAGGGGTTCTGTGGGCACACCAAGAGAGGCACTGATGTAAATGATCAGGGGACATTGCAGTCAGGAGGTCACAGGAACAGTCCAACACCGAGCTGTACGGAAGCCCTTATAGTGCGGCCAAAGGTTGCAAAACAAATGCTGCTGGTGCCGGGCATGCTGACAAAGAAGGAGCAGAGAGGACAGAGCCCAGGGATCATGCTGTCCTAAGCACAGTTTAGGTGTTTCACAGTTCACACTCAAACTGTGCCCCTAAGGAAAGCCTTAAAGCAAACAATTTCCAGAGGAGGGCACAGGTAGGAAATACCTATAATTCTTGGTTACATAAGGATTTTTCTAGATGCAACACCAATGTGACAATCCTTAAGAGAGTAGTCATGAGAAGCATGTTGTCTGTCCTTTGCAAGACACTGGTCCAGGCTGGGCAGGAAGCACTTCCAGGTTCTGTAGGCCCATGCAGCAGGCACCGAAGCCTATTCCACCTTTATTGTCCTCAACCCCTATAGGTGCCATCGAAGGCAGGGGACACAAGGCAGGTGCCTTGTAGGAAACTACACAAGTTCTGGGAAGTCCTTAAGTGAGGGAACAGACATCTGGAGCTGACTGAAAGTGGCTCCTCTGGGGGATGATGCTGGCCTCGGGACTTCCTGGATGAACTGCANGAGCTCAGGGCACAAGAAAGGAAAAAAAGGGGGTCCCTGGTAGGGTCAACTTTGATTCTCTGATCAGAAGCCTCTGAAGAATGAGCTCCCTAGTAAGGAGGAGAAGTCAGGGACAGACCTAGGAACACCACTGGCTACACTCCGGGCTGCAGTCTCCTCAGAGCTACCCCGCGCCTTGTCAAAATGTGCTTTCTGACCCAGACGCAGAAGGGCTACAGAACCACCTTCACCTTAGTGAGCTGCATGTTGTCCATGCCTCCTTAGTGAGCTGCACGCTGTCCATGCCACCCTTGCCTAAGTGAGCTGCACGCTGCCCTTGCCTCCTTAGTGAGCTGCATGCTGTCCATGCCACTTTAGTGAGCTGCACGCTGTCCATGCCTCCTTAGTGAGCTGCATGCTGTTCATGCCACCTTAGTGAGCTGCACGCTGCCCTTGCCTCCTTAGTGAGCTGCACGCTGTCCATGCCACTTTAGTGAGCTGCATGCTGTCCATGCCTCCTTAGTGAGCTGCATGCTGTTCATGCCACCTTAGTGAGCTGCATGCTGTTCATGCCACCTGCTCTCCTCTCCCCACAGCATCATCCCTCTATCATGGGGGACCAAAAATCCTTTACACCACAGCAAGATCCAGGGACTCACCTCAGAGTACAAGGGAAGCTCATGTGAGGACAGGCACAGCCACACTCAGAGGGATAGGACCCAGGGGCAACAAGACAAGGCTGCAGAGGCCTCACAGACAGGCCGCCCAGTGTCCAACAAAAATAGCAGACAGAGGACAAGCCTTTCCCAGTTAGGGGCCCTACAGCACCCTGACTAGGACGTCCTTGGGTACCCCAGGAGGGGCTTTCCCAGAAGATCTTTAGATAGACAGCAACTTCATCATCCAATTCCAAGATGTCCACTCCACCAACATTCCATGAGACCTCATAAAGGGGCATGGGGATAATTTTCTGTCAATTTGACACAAGCTAAAGTCATCTGAGAGGAGGGAGCCTCAGTTGAGAAAATGCCTCCATAAGATGGGGCTATAGGCATGCCTATAGGACATTTTTTAAATTAGGGATTAATGGGGGAGGGCCCAGCCCACTGTGCATGGGGCCATCCCTGGACTAATAGTCCAGTGTTCTATAAGAAAGCAGATTGAGCAAGTCAAAAGGACCAAGCCAGTAATAAGCACCCCTCCATGACCTCAGCATCAATTCCTGCCTCTAGGTTCCCGTCTTGCTTGAGTTCCTGTCCTGACTTCCCCAGCTTGCTTTTGGATCCGGTGTTCACTACAACAACGGCATCCACAACTAAGTTAAGGGAGCACTGTGTAAAATCCTTGCTGCCCTCCATCCCACCTTAATCTCCTCTCTGCCCTGCTTGGGGCTACTCTACCTGCAGTCAAACATTAAATCTGATCTCTGGTGTCTGCCAATGACCTAACACATGCCCACTGAGTCTCCTTACCCAGCCTGCACTGCACCCCACTCTGACAAGTCTCACCATTCCTGGCTGCCCAACTCACTTCACTAAGAAACCCTTCCCTGNGGAGGAAATGGCTGCCCATGCCCCTCAGTTTCCAAGCACCCATGCCCCACCTGGGGAAAGGCTGTGATAAAGAGGATGTGACTCCGCACCACAAACCCCTTCAGCACCTTGAAGGGTAAAGATGGTTAGGATGTCAGACAGGCAGTAGCACCCAATAAATTACATGCTCAAGTGTTCCCACCTCTGCCTTCTGCTCCCTCCCTCCGTCAGTGGTTCCCACTCTTCCTCAGGTACAGCTGATGCACTGTGGAAGTTGCCCCCACCTACACAGGCTGGGAGCCAGAATCAGTGTAGATCAACAAGACAGGTGAGCTATGAGGATTTCAGCCTACATGGTAAAGTTCCAGAAGTGCAAAGGACTCCTAAGACCATATACTAGGCTCTCAAACACAGGGACATGGAGCCTAAGGACAGAGCGTCACCCTTTGGCAAGGCTTACCTACTACAAGTGCCAAATGTTAAGAATTCTAGCAGGAAGCCTGGTGAGCATCCCCAACATTCCTAGCATCAGCAGGTGCTGGGGAAGTGGGGAGTCTGCAATAGAATCACCAGGAGCAGGGGCTTCAGCAGGGACTGGGGGAAGAGGTAGCAGGCATTTTCCAGCTAAGAAGGAGGGCAACCCCAGAGCAAGGCCAGCCCAAGAAGAGGCACAGGTATAGAGGGGGCTGTGATTCCCAGGTGCACAGTGTCAGGCTGGCCAGGGCCAAGTGCAGCCTGCACGACACGGTTCCATCTGAACACCTCTTGGAAGGAGCCAGTGGAGCTTGTGAAGTACAGGTGCCAAACTTAGGCCTAATGCAGAACCACTGACCAGTGAGGCCCCTATACTGCAGATACAGAGGCTGACTGGACAGAGCACCACTCCAGAAGCAGTCTGGCTTAATCAGGAGAACAAGAGCAAACACTGCTTACCGTGGCTAACTCGTCAAACTTGCCAAAGAGCTCGTTGAGCAGTTTCACCAGCTCCTGGGCCGTGCACTGGGATGCCAGACCTGTGAACCCCACGATGTCTGCAAACAGGATGCTGCAAGAGGAAGGGGATCCAGGTCACCTCTTCTTGGTCACTTAGGAAATCATGAGCTAAGAGTTGCATAGCCTTTTCCATCTATACCCTTGCTTACTCCTCAAAGCTGACTTGTAGACTTCCTTGTACATGGAAGTTTCTATCCTGCCAGGCCCCACAGTCATTCAGTCCCAAATAAACACACAGAGGCTTATATTAGTTATAAACTGTTTGGTCTATTGCTCAGGCTTATTACTAACTAGCTCTTACAACTTATATTAACCCATAATTCTTATCTATGTTCAGCCATGTGGCTTGGTACCTTTTCTGAGTAAGGCATTCTCATCTTGCTTCTTCTCGGTCCGGCTGCCAACTGTCTCTTTCCTCTTCCTAGAATTCTCCTAGTCTGGCTGCCCTGCCTATACTTCTTGCCTGGCTACTGGGCAATCAATGTTTTAGTAAACCAATATGAATGACAAACCTTTATAGTATACAAGAGTATTATCCCACAGCACTTCTCATTTCTTTTATAGGCAAGAGGACCTAGGCTTAGGACAGCTGCAAGGCACACCTCTTGGTCACAGAGGGATTAGTTGCTGGGCCACTTGAGCTTGCCATCCCTCATGCTGACCCCTCACCCCACATAGGGAGCTCTTACTAGCTTCCCAATAGACCAGCTCCCTTCCCAGAGAGCTCCCCATGGGTATCTACACTGGGGCCAGGGGCAGGAAGTAGAGTGTCTAGCTTTTAAGAAAGGAATGGTCCATTCCCACCAACCATCTTCTTCTCCTTCTGCTACGTGGATGCATGTGCCCATCAGAGTGTCAGAACCAAAGCCCTAAATCACTGTGTAGAGCAGTTGCTCTTAACCTGTGAGTTGTGACTCCTTTGTGTGTGGAGGGGGGGGTTCAAATAACCCTTTCACAGGGCTCACCTAAGACCATCAGAAATATGGATGTTTACATTACAATTCATAACAGTAGCACAGAAAATAACTTTATGGTTGGGGGTCACCATACATGAGAAAGGATATATATTAAAGCATTTGGAAAGTTGAGAACCACTGGTGTTGAAGGTCCATAGCCCCACATGTCACCCCCCAAGTATTAGGTGTTTGTTTATTGCAGAACTGGGGGTCAGCCTCTAGAACACGCCGCCTACTCGATTTTCTACAGAAGATTCTAAAAGGCATTTCCTATTATTTTCTCTTTCAAAATGAAAACATATTCTGCAAATATATGGGAGATAAAAAAATCATATATTGTTTGTCTTTAAACATTGTTTAGCTTTAAGGTCTGTCTTTAAATATGCTGCTCAAATATTCAGAGCTTTCTCATAATTTCAGGAAGCTAGATGCTCCACCCCCTGCACCCCTCTGTGGGAGCCACAAATGTCAGACAAAAAGAAATGAGCGTTCTTGTGGACAACAGAGGGTGTCGCCAAAGACAAGGCAGGCTGGACAGTACAGGAGGGAAGCAGGGTTAGTGCTGGGCTCTGGCAGAACAGCCCCACTCCACCAGCTACAGCGAGGAGACTGTCCACCCTTCCTCATGCCCACTTCTCACTGCGATGTGAAATGAGCGTGCACACGTCCATAACCATGTACAATATATTTATCACTTCTGTTTTTACATTTTTTCATACAGTATATTTTAATCACATTCTTTCACCTCTCCAAGTTCCTCCCCCAACCAATCTACCTAACTTCATGTCCCTTCTCTCTATTAAAAAAAACAAACAAACGCAAAACCCAAAACTAAAACCAAACCAAATCTAAAAAAATAAAATTCAAGCACGAGAGAAACCAAAACAAAAAACCAAACCAAAACAAAACATGGAGCCTATTTTGTGTTGGCCAACTACTTCCAAGCACGAGGCTGGGTGCTCCACTGAAGAAAACTGACTTTGCCTCATGTCCACTTCCCCTCCTCCTGCTGGGATTTTGTGTGCCTTGAAGCTGTGCAGCTCTTGCTGTGGGGTCACAGTCTGAGTTCAATCGATCATAAGTCCTGCAGTGCCTGGAAAACAGCTGTTTCCTCCTGATCACCCATTCACAACCATTTGAGGTGTCATTTATTTGCTTGCCGGCTGCTCACTAAGGGCTAGCTATGCTGACAGGTGCTTGGGATGGACCAATAAATATCTCTGCCCTCAGGATTCTTTCTGGCCAGGCGAAGAAGACATTTGGAATATGTCTAGGCATTTCATTTATCTGTGATGAAAAGAGTCAAGGAGATGAGGAGTTGAGGAGCCCGTACTGCCAGCTATGAGCGGACCAGCTTTGCCTGGCAAGAAGAGAGCAGGGCGCTAAGGAGCCACGGAGCGAGTGGGGCTCCAGTGGGGAGCCAGTGCTGCTGCTTCCGTGTCCTGGAGGACGCAGAATTCTTCCCTTTTTACTCCAGCCTTTGAACATACCTTCCTGCTGGCTTCTGGCCCTCATCTCCATAAACCGGGCATCATCTCACTCAAGATCACTTCTAGATAGCCCTTTCTCTGCCTGCATCTCTGGCTGACATCACTTTGACCAGGATATGCCATAGTGTGGGTCTCTGAGTTTATCCACTTTAAAACACATCAAGCTTCTGGGATAAATAGATTAATATGGTGTGGGTGGGTGGTGGTGTTGTTTAAAGGAATAATTTTAGTCATTGTTTTTTCAAAGGTCCCGTCTTCTTCCCTTTTCTGGGGAATCTGAATACGTGTGTGCTGAGAAGCTTGATAGTACCTCACAGCACTCTGAAACCCTTCCTATTTCTCCATTTTCCCCACCCTCCTGCTGCCTGGCTCTGCCACTAAGTTCTCTTATTCTCCCACTGCCTGCTCAAGTCAGCCGCTGAACCCCTCCAGAAAATTTTCACTTCACTTGTATATCTTAAATTTAGAAGTTCTATTTGATTTGGTTATTTTTTAAAAGTCTGCACTGTTGGTATCCTCTGTTTGGTGGGGAAACATCGTCATGGCTTCCTTTAATTGCACAGACAGTTTGTTCTTTGAACACATTTAAAATCGCTGACTTCAAATGCTCGTCTAAGAATCTCAGTGTCTAGGCTTCCTTGGGGACGGTTTCTGCTGACTGCTTGTTTTGCTCATGTATGAGCCATACATTCTTTTTGCAGCATATCCAATATATTTGAGAGCACAAGACAGCAACTTTAGAAAACAGTCTGTCCCTTCCCCATCTGAGGGCCCCAATTAGGACTGGTTTGGACGCTCTTTGGTGATTTGAGAACTAATTCTGCATAGGCTTGGTTTTCTGAAATTCCCACGTCTGTGCCTAGACCTTTGCACAGGACTCCGTGTTCATTCAGTGCCCAGCTGTCCCTTTCATTGTTTCCAGTCACCTTGCTGCCTGCCTCAACTGTCACCGCTGCTGGAAGCAGCTGCAAGGCTGAAGGTTCACCCTGGGCTGTTTCCAACAAAGGCACTGAGCGGCTGAGGCTGTGGCAGAGGCGGGGCTGAGTCAGGGCTGCTGGCAAAGGCCAATGAGAGGGCTTCCCAGGGAATCCCCAGGTCAGCAAACCCTGACAGTTCTGAGAGCAGAGCTTTGAAGGGGTACATTCTCAGCCTCCAGAGGCTGTGGAGCTAAGGAGAAAGAGCAGGGGATGGGTTCTGAAGCCACAGAGTGCCAGTCTTGATGCCCAGCAGTTTCTCCCGAGGATACCTCCTGGGTGATTGCTGGAGTTTGATGAATCACCAAGCTGGATCTAATTCCAGTTACTCCTGCTCTTGTTGCTATGAAATCATTGCCAAAAACAATGTCATAGAACTTAGCCCATTTTTCTTTCTAGGATTTTATACGTTTCACGTTATAATCAATTTTAATTGATTGTGTATATGGCATCAGATGAAAGTCCAGTTTCATTGTTCCATGTGTGGATGTTCAGCTTTCCAAGCACAGTCTACTGAAGATAACCCTTCCCTTATTTCACATTTGTCACTCTTGAGGACAGGTTGGGTACATGTCGTCTGGGTCCTTATTCTATTCCATCCTGTCTAAGTTTCTGCTTTCATGCCATACTGTTTCAATCATGACAGCTTTGCCATATAATTTGTAGTCAAGAAATCCAGTGCTTTTAGATCATAAAATACAGTATGATTTACTGCTCTCTAATTTATTGAGATTTTTATGTGACCTTGTGTGTTCTGTGATAGGGAAAGACTCACAGGCACTTGAGAAGAATATAGATTATACTGCTGAGAGGGATGGTCTAGTCTGTTTTGTCTACTGGCACCAAATCTATAGTGTTATCATGTCCTCCTCTTTCTCTTTTCCCATCTGTCTGAACGCTCTGCTCACCATCGAAGAAAGTGGATTACTATTGATTTGACGGACAACTCCCCTTTCAGGTCTACGGATGCTTGCTTTGCATATTTCAGTGTTTTGTATTGGGTATGTGCTTTTATGACTGTTATTGTAAACTGGCTCCTCAACCATGATGAAATGCCATCTCTTCTGACCATGTTGGCATGAGTGTACTTGAGCTGATGAGGGCAAGGCCACCCTTGCTCTCCTTGGTTCCCGTTCACACGGACGCCCTTCACCTCTTCCCCTCAAGCTGGAGGTGCAGCCTCATAAAGCAAGCTTCCTGCACACGAGGTATGGTTAGACTGCTCGGTCACTGGTTTGACTTGTGTGTTTGACCGATGTTCCCATTCAGTCATTCTGTCTTTTGAGTGATGGGGTATTTTACTCCAGCTACATGTGGAGTATTGATGGAGAAGGGCTCACACTGCCTTTATGGCTCACACTGCCTTCTTTATGGCTCACACTGCCTTCTTTATGGCTCACACTGCCTTTATGGCTCACACTGCCTTTATGGCTCACATTGCCTCTTGGGCCTGTGGATCTTTTGTTTGCATTCTCTTATGTGTTCAGGTGCTGTTTGTTGGTTTTCTGGATTGGAATGCTGTGATTATCTTCTCTTTGATATCTTCTTGATATCATATTGCTGCTCAGTCATACAGAAGAAAATGTACATTTTAATACGTCTTCCATAATCTGCTCACCACAATTTACACGTATTTGTATCGTATATCATTTTTCCATTAAGTTATTTAAAAACCTCTGACTTTAAACTTTTTCACATTTGTTTACCTGTCTACCACATGTTTCTGGGGGCCTACAGAAGAATGTGTCAGATGTGACACCTTTGGTCTATGGAGTTTTTGTCATTTCCTTTAAATATTTGGGATATGTCACTTAAGCTCTCTGCCCTGCACGGTTTCTGCCTAAAGATCCACTGACAACCTGATGGGGATAACGTTATTTACAGGAAGGCACTTTCTGCTGCTGTTTTCAGAATTCTCACATTGTCTCAGCTGTACAAAATTTCATCATGTAAATTTCCTTAAGTTCATCTTATTCAGTGTCATATATGTTTCCTATTTCTGGAAGCCCATTTCTGTCTCCACATGTCTATCAGAAAAGATTTTCTTTTTTGTTTGTTTGTTTTGGTTTTGTTTTAAAAACTTTTATTTATTTTAGATCTGTTTTTCCAAAAGTTTGAAGCTCTTGGTGTAGCATTTCAAACGTATCCGGCACCATGTAGTACACATACTGTTGTTAGAGTCAGAAGATACAGAAGTTTCCATACTCCTGCTGTGGTCTTAACTCCTGCTGGAACAATCTCTGTACTAATTCTAGTAGAAGGATATTTTATAAAATATTCAGAAAAGATTTTCTAAAGGCTTTATCATCCAGAAGGTGGTGGACACAAACCTTTAATCTGATTTCAAGGAAAATCAGGGCTACACAGAGAAACCCTGTCTTAAAAAAGGGGGGGGAACAAACAACAAAAGCTTTGGTCCCCTCTTCTCCTTCAGCAGTCCCTGTGATGTGCCCAATGGGGACGTCTCAAGTCCCTTTAACCTTCCTCCACTCCTTCCCGTTCTCTTTTCTCTTTCTGACTGTATACCTGAGACTTCCCAGGGACCTGTCTTCCAGTTCACCGATCTTTTTTTTCTGCCTGAGTCCCTATTCTCCTCTAGGGAATTTTATATTCGGTCGCTACGGTCTTAAGCTTTCTAACTTTGTACTCCTTGATGTGTCTATTTCCCTGCTGAAATTCTCATTTTCCTCATGCACAATTCTTTTCTATCTTCATGAGAGCTATTTTTATTCTCTTGTGAAGCAATCCATGTAAGTGCATTTTCTCAGATCTGTGTCTGCAGGTCTACCTTCCTCCTTTGTTTGGGACGCCTTTGCTTGGCTCTTCACTCCCAACCTTTAGAGAGCAGTCTCACGGAAGAGAGCAACCACGTCACTTATTCTAGTCAAGATGCTCGAGCCCTTTATCAGCTCTTTGTGTCCCCGGTAGGCAGCTGTGGGTCCCATCGGTCCACTTTGTCCTGAGCAGGGGACACATGCATGAGAGCCATGGCATTTTCTAGTTCAAGCTCCACCTCTGTTTTCCCAGCAAACCAAGACTATGTCAGACTTGGGAAATTCAGGACTGAACTGCAGATGCCTGTTTTTTGGGCAGCCCCAGAGCAGCTGGGGAACTGGTCACCCTAATGAATTCTCTCCCTCTCAGCGTGTGGAGAGGAGAAGGGGAGAGTGGAGGAGAACTTGAGGGAAGAGGATGGTCGAGATGGGGGAAGGACAGAGATGGAGAGCAAGGAAAGAGATATTTTGATTGGACAGTGGGAGCCATTATGGGGTTAGCAAGAAACCTGGCACTAGAGAAATTCCCAGGAATCCACAAGGATGACCCCAGCTAAGACCCTAAGCAGTAGTGGAGAGGGTTTCTGAACTGGCCTTTGCCCTATAGTCAGATTGATGACTATCTTAAATGTCACCATAGAATCTTCATTCAGCAATTGATGGAAACAGAGGCAAAGATCCACAGCATAGCACTGGACTGAGCTCCCAAAGTCCAGTAGATGAGTGGGAGGAGTGAGAATATGAGCAAAGAGGTCAAGACCATGATGGGTTCACCCACTGAAACAGCTTACCTGAGCTAATGGGAGCTCA
>LOEQ01001044.1:12647-23801 GCA_001685075.1 Bramus lutescens
CAACGTGCTGCAGGTACGAGAGTGGGGTTCCGGGATGAGGGGGCTGGCTGGTCACTCTGGAAGACTCCTTGGTCTTACAGAGTTAAGGCACGAGGCGTCAAAGACTTGCGTCCCGGTTGCAGCTAGGTGCAGAGCCCAGATTAGGGCACTACTGAGCATCATCACCCTGCCTGCCTCTCACCCTTTGGGTAAAACACTCTACCCAACTTACACACATCCCTTAAAGACAGAGGCAAGGGCAGGAAGGACCCCAAACTGGTAGTAGGGCAGTGAGTAAGGAGTTATGACCACATAGGAACCGGCTGCTGGCTAAAGCTGACGGTTGAACACCAGAGTATTCTCTCCAGTCATAGTGACCTCAAGCCCAGCTTCAGTCAGCTCCCAGCTGCAGTAACATGATCCCCAATATTGGCAGAAGCTGAACCCCACTTCTTTCAAAGTCCAGTAACATGTCTGCCTTTGGAGATGGTGCTAAACCTCGGTGTGGGTGGGAAGAGATGACCAGAGACTGACTGGTGTCTAACTTCATTCTCAGAGAGTCGCTCATTCCTCACTCTGCTCACAGGTCATTGGAAGGGATCAGGGAGGCCAGAAAATCCACAGCCTTTCCCAGAAGTGATCAGGGGGCTTCCCTGGGACTTCCAAGTGGGTCCAGCTGAAGCACGGGGAAGCCTCAGGGTCTTAGGCCAGAAGACTTAAGTTCTGCTAGTCGGAATGCCACTCTTCTGAATGTGATTAGCCAAGAGACTAGAAGGTTCAAAAAGCCAGATGCATACCTTTCTAGTAGGAGTCTCTGTTCCTGTTCTTTGGGGACACAGGCAGGAAGGATGAGGCCACCCACCAACCCCCCCCCAACCCTGACCCTAACGCTGGCCCTCCAAGATTTAGACCAGGCCTTCACAATGCCAGCAATGGCCAAACACAAACTACTTCCCCTCTCTGAGGGCTCTGCCTGGTCTCTGCCTAGGGTAAGACATAGGCTCCCTTCGCATATGTCTGAGCTGACCGACATATGAGTGACTGCTCTTGGCCAGGTGACATAGGTGTGCACAGAGTCCCCAACTGTGTGTGATTCCTGCCCACACCACCCACCTCACATCCCCTCAGATTCACCATTCTGCACACAAAGAACTGACCAGAAACTCAGCAGTCCATCCATTTTCTCAGAAATGAGAAGGGGGCCCCAGGCCTGGAGGGAGCTGTGGGCTATACAGAGTAGAAGAATCCAGAATGCTACTTGTACTCCTGGTGGCTCCAAGTCTCCCTAGGACATGTCTTCCCTCCACCCCCAGTCCTGGTCAGACACTTGTGACAAGCTCTGTCAAGATCCTAGGCCCTGCATTGGTCCCAGGCAGCTATCCGCTGTGTGTGTTTATGTCCAGCTGTATGGCTAACACTGACTGGAGCTTAAGGGAATGAGCAGCTGGTTACGTGGCCATTCTCACTGGGAGGATCTTATTTTCTTTTCCTCTTCTGGGTTCTTGGGAACTCTCTGGAAACCCTGTGGTGCTAGCCAGATTCTGCAGACGTGGAGAGGCCTTGAGTGACTTAACTGGACCTTCAGTGTTCTTTAATTGTTGAAGGCCCTTTCACAGGACAGGTTTGGCATGCAGTGGACTTTCCTATGCCGCTGGAATTCCTACCTCACTGGCCTCACTAAGCATTTCACTCACTTTCCGGCTAGACGTCCACCCAAACCCATAGACAGGTTCTCTGTAATGTCTCCTCCAATAATGAGGGCACCAGGGATAGATAAGACATTAGAAGAAAACATATTTCACCCATGCCCTTATCAGCATGGCATCTCCTGGAATTGGTTGTGATGCCTCCCGTCTGAGGTTGGAGTTAGTTCGCCTAGAACAGAAGTAATAAGGGTCCTAGCAGAAAATGGAAGTCCCTGTTATGTCTTGGGAACTGCTTTGAAGGTGAGGTCCCCACTTATTGTCTGACTCCCAGGTCATGTCCCTCTGGCTTCTTCAGTTCTGCTACCCCTGTAACCAACACAGCCTGCTGCAGGTCTTCCTGCTCAAGAGGCCTCAGAGCTGCGTGCCAGGAACTACAGGGCACGTTGTTTTGATACCCCCGATCATTGAAAATTTCAAAACCCTCTGACCGTTTGCTGAGCGAGGACTTACTAAAGTATCCCAGACCCTCTCTGGACGACCCGAAGTTATGCTGTAGGCTCTGCTAGTGAATGCAGGGCAGCCTCAGAGGCCCACTGTGCTCTTCCCAGCACAGGCTCTGGTCACTAGGGGACTGCCTAGGGGGATCTAACTTGGACCCTTTTATTCTCCACATACACTCTCCTCAGAGGATAGATGCCTCTGTAGTCCAGGGTCAGAGGGCACAAGAATCTTCCCTCTCTGAAGCCCATCATCCTGGGACCTCAGGCCTCAGATGAACCCCCAGGCCTTCCTGGGCGGCAGATTCTGACCATACTAGAGTGTTTTTCTCTTCCCCAAAGAACAAAAGATGCAACTGCAGGGCTCAGCCTCATGCTTCCTGGGGGGTGAGGGGGCTAATGTGTCTTTTTATTTTTTTCCTGAGGAGTGTTGATTAATACCTCGTTAACAGTGCATTTAACGACCTCCGGGTGTTTAATAACCTTCAGAAGTTTCCCACAAAGGCTCAGACTGGAGCAAGAAAATGAGAACCAGGCCCTAGGGTTGCTCTCTTTACCTTCCCCAAAGCCCATCCTGAGTCTGGGGCCTCTTTGGACTGATTGGGGGTATTGAAGGAGAGAGAAAAAGAGGGTACCTAGGACAACCCCTGATCCTGCATGCCACAGCCCAAGTAACCTGGGAGACTAACACTGAGTCTAGCTTCTCTGATGGGACCAGATTGGGACTACTGGGACAAGAGTGGGTCTTTGGGACAAGCATGGCAGCTGGGGAGGATGAGGATGCTGGCATGAGGAGCTGCTGTGTACTGGCATATTTAGGCCATGGGCCCTGGCCTCCATCTCAACCCTCCACCGCAGAGAGCTTCACTTTCCCTTGTATGGCTTGGACAACCCGGCCTTTGTGCTGGTGCTCTGTAGGGTGCTGGCTGTTTGGAGCCCGTTGTAAGCCAGAGCTACACAGTGTGTTGGGAGATCTATGAGAATGCTGATGGGGGTGTCAGTGGCAAAAGGTTTCTCCTGTGCTTTCTCCTGGACAGCTGGGTGGTTCCAGGAGCCATCCCCAGGGTGAGGGGAGAAGTATTCAACAACGGAATGATCATACAGCCCCAAACAGACCTTGCCTGAGGACCATGTCTCCCATTTATGTCACCTATTCAGATGTGCCTCTGGGCTCCGGAAAGTTGAGATGGTAGAGAAATGGACACAGATTGGAGTAGGGGAGGGTATCAGATAATCATTTACTGGCCCGTGTACTAGGAGAGGAACCAGATTGTGGAACCATGGTAACATCCGTTTGAATCCTAGCTCCTGTGTTTATTAGCTTTGTGACCCGTTTAAGCGACTCTCTTGAGTCAATTTCCCCATCCCAAATCAGACAAATTATAGTAGCCACACAACATAGGGTGATTGGAAGACTGGCAAGATGGCTCAGTAGGTAACAGGGTGTGTGGAACTGTGTGCCACCAAGTATGATGGCCAGAGCTCACTCCCTAGAACCCACACTGGAAGAAGAAAGCTGACTTCCGAAAGTCACCCTCTGACCTGAGCACACACTCATACATACCATACACACCACAATAATAATAAGTTAAAGTTTAAAAATACGAACTTGATTACGCACATAGTATATTTAGCACAGTGCCTGCTACATGGTGGCCTAGCCTGATTAACGAGATGCAAGAAACTTTGCCACCAAACCAGAAGAAACTAAGGCTTCAGAAACAGGCCAAACTTCCCAGGAAACACTGTTCTCCACCAGCTGGAGCTAAAGCAAAGGCAGCCGGGAAGGCCTCAAGGGCAGAGGGCGGGGCCTCCTGATAGTCCAATCTTTCTCTGTCCCTGTCTCTACCCTGTGACCTAATGACTGCCCTGGATTTCCGCCAGCTCTATGGCTATTGCTACCAGGACAGTGAGGACATCCCGGATACACTGACCACCATCACAGAGCTGGGCGCCCCTGTGGAAATGATCCAGCTGTTACAGACTTCCTGGGAAGACCGATTTCGAGTAAGCCTGTGATTTTCATTGGGACAGTTCTTCCTTAGAAGGCAGCCTCCCAGCAAAGCCTAGACTTTTTCTCCACCAGGGAGGGAGGAGGAGCACAGGATGGCTCAACCATGGGCTAAAGGACAGTCAAAACAGGATCCTGGTGTTCCCTACAGCGAAGGTGCACACACGTACACTCCTGCCGCTATCTCTCACTCCTAATCCGTGCCATGTGCATGCTTAGTCCAGCCAAGGGTCAGCTGAAGAACAGTAGTGACCTTTCCAAGGCCCTGACCTCATATTTTGTGTTCTCCTGGGACCTGAAAAGGAGAAAGACTAATTTCCAAGCTAAATCTAGAGCCTGGGAGTCCAGTAGGCCTGACCCAACCTATGTGTCTGTCTTCAGATCTGCCTCAGCCTCGGCCGCCTCCTCCACCACCTAGCCCACTCCCCTCTGGGCTCAGTTACTCTGCTTGACTTCCGCCCTCGGCAGTTTGTGCTAGTGAACGGTGAGCTGAAGGTGACAGACCTGGATGATGCCCGTGTGGAGGAGACACCGTGCTCTACTGTTGTTGACTGCATCCTTGAGTTTCCAGCCAGGAACTTCACCCTGCCCTGCTCCGCCCAGGGCTGGTGTGAGGGCATGAATGAGAAACGGAACCTCTACAATGCCTACAGGTGATGACCCTACATTCTGGGGACTCCAGTCAAGGAGGGGCTGGCAGGGCAAGGAGCTAGAAGGCCAACCAGGGAGAATAACCTTGACCAGGGGAAACCGCAGGGGCCCAGTCAAGAGAGAGAGTGGCTATGGAGCTAAAAATAGCTCTAAGGAGAGCCGGGTCGGAGGGGCAGCTGGAGGCTTCTTAAAATAGTGTCACATTCAGGGCCCAGGGCTGCCAAGACTGGCACGTCCCTTCTCCACCCTAGCTCCTGACCTTACAAAGCTTCTCATGGCTGAGAAGCCCCAACTATGGGGATACTCCACTGCTGGGGTCAGACAGAGGACAGTGTGGCCTGGAAGATGAGGAAAGGCAAAGAAAGGGGCCTCTGGTCCCAGTTTGGTCCGAAGTTAGCTGTAAGTACAGCTGGGCCCAATCCCATGCCTCACTGAGTTGAGCCCCTGGGATAATCCAGACATGGCTGGTTCCTGTGTGAGGGGTCAGGCTCTCAGGCCACATCGAAGTCTGTACCTAGTGGAAGTGAAAGGGAAGGACATGTCTCCAAAGGCTGGGCCCCTGAGCCCCTGTCCCCTCTCTGCCACAGGTTCTTCTTTACATACCTCCTGCCCCATAGTGCCCCTCCTTCCCTCCGGCCTCTGCTGGATACCATCGTCAATGCCACAGGTAAGCCTCAGGAACTGTCTGCTTCCCTTCACCTGCCATTGCCCTATCAGACACGGGGACAACAATGACCCTAGGCAGTGCGAAGTCTGGGACCTGTTATATTCTAAGACAATGTTCTGTGGTAAAGGCCCTCCCTAGCCACCAGACTTTGGGCCCAAGCCCTGGCTGTGAGAAGAACCCTTGGGGAGGGCCAGGAGCTTGGGTGTGTCATGACAGCTGCGCTGCACTTTGCAGGAGAGCTCACCTGGGGGGTGGATGAGACCCTGGCCCAGCTGGAGATGGTGCTGCATCTGTACCGAAGTGGGCAGTACCTGCAGAACTCCACAAGCAACAGTGCCGGTGAGTGACCCCCTTGGGGACCCAGGGGCTGGGTTGGAGGGAGCAGGTGTAAGAGTGAGTGACCTCCACCCATGGGCTATGGCTTATCCTCCAATGTCGAGGCTCATTTGGTGTCATATAGACAGTGGAACTTTCACTTTGAAGTCCCAGCCCCAGCTGAGCTAGAACAGCTATCATTCTGCCTTTCTATTAGTGGCTTCAAACCCCTCCATGAACCGTATGTGTGACTTACCCCTGGCGCCTCAGTTTCCTCATCCATGAATTGGGTTCAAAATAATTCACCTAGCAAAATTCTTATGGGGTTAAATAGCCTGCAAGGTGTGTAAAAGCAATTAGCACAGTTCCCATTACACAGCTGGAACACAATACACATTTGCTTCTCTTTCCTTCCTCTGCACTCCTGAGGCTCAGAGGGTAGCTGGAGGAGGGGCCCCCTACTCTGAAACCAGCCAATAAGGATGGGCAGAGGTGCAGCTACTGTTACAGGCAGTGGTCCTTATACAGAAGCCTTAGGGTTTAGCAGCGGTGGGCAGGGGGGCAAGGGGTGGGCAGCCTCGCTTTTCAAGGAGGCCTGGCCGGCCTTAGGGGTGGGGGAGCCCTGCAATCGGGACATTTATTTCAAATTGCTGGTGAACAATGGCTGCCTCTGTCCCCGAGGACTCCGTTTATGAGGCCATAAATCACAGGCAACCCTGCCTGGACTTTGGTCTAGTCCCTGGCAGGGGAAGAAGGCAGGAGGGTGGGGTGGCCAGAGGCCCAGGGCTTCTACTTTATCAGCAACTGGGACTCCCAGGGCATTGGGAAAGACCAGGCTTGCTCTCAGCCTCTGGTAGAGCCTTTGCACTTGCTGAATCTCCGGGGCTGGGGACCTCAACCCTTCCCAAACATTTGAACGCTGAATTGTAGCATTTTGTGTTGTTCCACATGCCTCTTGACCTTCACACTCCTTTCCCAGGGTCCCAGGCCTCTCCCTGATATCAGGACCAAGTATGTCTGAGGGGCTCTGAACCCTTGCAACACATGGGCAGGACTGGAATCTAGTCAAGAATCCTTACGCCCCACCTTAGGTCTTCCTACATCAGAATCTACATTTTAATCATATTGCATGGAAATACATACGTACCGTGATATTTGAGAAGCCCCGTTCTAAATATTTAAAATGGCCCGATCTCAGAGCCCAACCTAGATAGCTGGTATCTCTGAGTATGTGCCTGGCCCACATGGGCCCCCATATATCCTGTGATGTCAAAACTAGCTACATGGCCTTAAATTGAAGAGATGTCCTGAAATCCAGGTCTGTGCCTGCTATAAAGCGAGCTCGAGCAGCTCTGGCTGCCTTCATTTCCATTCTGGATGTGCTGGCCTGCAAATAAGAGGTCCTCGGCCCTCGCCCCTAGGCACATCGTTCTCACTTTCTTCCCTCTGTCCTTTAGAGTACCAGCACATTCCAGATAGTACCATCACCCAGGAGGACTACCGCTGCTGGCCATCCTACCACCACGGCGCCTGTCTCCTGTCTGTGTTCAATCTGGCTGAGGCTGTAGATGTGTGTGAGAGCCATGCTCAGTGTCGTGCCTTTGTGGTCACCAACCAGACCACCTGGACGGGTGAGTCAGAGGGAGGGGGTGTCTCAAAGGAGTGGCTAGACTGCTCCAAAGGATGGGAAAGGCAGAAGGAAAAGCCAAAGGGAAGGCGGAGATGGTGAGAGAGATGTGTGTATGAGTCCTTCAAGGTAGCCATTTTATAGAGAGTGGCCCTGCCCCCCAGGAGACGATTAACCAGACCTGTAACCTCTCATCATTGCCCCTAGGTCGGAAGCTGGTCTTTTTTAAGGCTGGATGGAGCCAAGTGGTCCCTGATGTCAGCAAGACCACATATGTGAAGGCGTCTGGCTGACTGATTGTGGGCTCAGCTGACCATCTGGCATCTTTGCCAGCTGGACTTGCCTGCTGCGGGGTAACTTGCAGTCAAGATGTCCCGTATCACCTGGGAACCCCTGCAGACAAAACTGTCATCCTAGACCAACTGATATGACCAGGACAAACGTGCAATATGCAAAGATGTTAAAATGTGAGTTTGCCAGCCTAGGTCTGAGACTGTTGCTCCCGGCCTGGGCATCACTGGTTGGGAGCTGACTGCCTTTCCAGAGCTCTGGGCTGCGAGCGGGGCTTAGGCTAGTCTTAACTGGGACAGTTCCATGGGCAGCCCCATCGCTGCATTCATGATTTGAGAATGTAGCCAGAACGCTGCTGCTGCTGCTGCATCAGCCACCGTGGGCAGGAGCTGCATGGGGACAATCAGCCACAGAGTGTGCTCTCAGCGCAGCTCCAACAGGGGAGCTGCGGGATGGATGCTCCAAGATGTTGTGTGAACCAGTACCTGGGAAGGCTGTCTCTGGCCTCTCCTTATAGGTTGCTCCTAGGCCAGCCCAGGGGTCATGGGCAGTGGTACACACATCCACATAAGCTGAGACTAGGGTGGAAGAGCAGATTGCATTTGAGCCAGGACCTGGGATGGGGGTAGGGTCAGAGCCTTTCTGCCTCATTTGCTTTCAGTGAAAGCCACCAAGCAGCCAAAACTAGGCCCTCCCCTTCCTGGAGTTTGCATTTCCAGAAGCTTTTGTACTTCTTGTTCATTAAATTGTTTATTTTTGTAAAAAAAAAATTAATCAATTAATAAAATGATGTTTCATGACAAATATTCTCCTCAGCCATGAGTTCTTCAGAAGCTCTTTACTCGGCCCCAGTTATGTCTGTAGTGCATCTGACTAGGGCTGTGCATCTCAGGGGATGATGACTTCGAGGAGTATAGTCTCAGTGGCGAACACTGAACATGCCATGGTGTGTTTTCAGATTCTTCTCCTGTGGTACCCATCTCCTGCATGAACCTCCATGTCAAATTCAGAACAAAGACATGAGGGTGGATGTCCTTCCCCAAAGAGGTTCTCATTTGAACACATTTTGACTTTCTGTACACGAAACCTTAACCCAAGAGTGTCAACCTTATAGTGGGATGCTTGCTATCTTTATTATTAACTGCTGGAGACATAATTAAGAGAGGAGGAGGTAGCCTAACAACTTACAAGCAGTCTGGCTTTCCCTGATGCACCCTGAATGTACATCGTCACCACCACCCACCACAAGTTCATAGCACTGTTCTCTTTCTGAGCCTTTCTCTAAGCAAGAAATGTGTGGAGAATGGGGAGATGGAAGAGACTATAGAACAGCCAGTTTTTATGGATTCGTAAGAACAATCTAGCAGGGATGTGTGGATACCCAAAGCGAAATGGCAAACTCGGGGTGGGGGAGATCCAGGTTAGTTAGTTAGAGAACGGGTCCTTTTTCCGAGTGTGCAACAAGCTAAGGCATAAAAATCTTTTCAGAAAGATTCATACAGAGGTTACTGAAGGGACAGTAGATAGTTTCTCCCTCAAACTAGTGAGCTTTGCCTCAGAACCCCTTTCTAGGGGCAGAAATGGCCACGATTAGTCCTGCAAGATGGAAAGAAAACCATTTGGAGCTCGCCCAGAAAGGGATATTACTATCCTAAAGCAACACCTTTCTTCCCTCCAGAGGGCCAACCATCTCTCAGCTCCCTGCTACATATTGTTCTTCCCCCAAACACCAAGACCTGTTCTCTTCAGCCCCTAGGCTTGTTTTACTCCATGTAGATACCCAGGAGCAGTGGGTGGAGAAAAGACAGTACCGAAGCCCCAGGTGGCATCAGAGAAGGGAAACCTGCTGGACGTAGAGTATGGCTCTGTTTCAAAGCCAAGGAAGGGAGAAGCAACATGAACAGGCAATGGAGCTTGGTGGTTCTCTTTGAGGCTCCAAAGTCAGGCCAAGATGGCCCAGCAGCCCTGGGAAATGCCGCCTTTGTTTATTGTGTTATCTGGCTAAGATAACGTCCCTGGATTTATTTGTCTGCAAATTTTAGGTTGATAATATCGGAATAAAATGGAATGAATCAAATTCTATCCATAAAGGTCCTAAGCAGTGTTAACCAACAGTAAGTGCTTTGATCATCATGGCAAACACTATCAGTAGCATATGATCAGTTAGCTGAGCACTCAATGTTTGCCCATAATCTGTTCACAAAGAACTTCCAGGGCTGCTGCAGGGACCAAGGCATAGCAGACTATCCACAGTCCAGCCTGAGATGCCCACCCCAACCCTCAAGCAAGCACAGCTTTTGACTAGACGAGGTGAGGCCTAGCTCCCAGGCCAATGACTTGAGAGTTGAGTGTGTAGCAGACAGAAAAAACTTGGAAGAGGATTAACGTGAAAGCAGAAAATGGGATTAGGAGGCTTTGGGATAATGTGCCCACCCGCCCCCGGTTCATGACAATGGCTTCTGGCTTTCATTCCAAGGCTAGAACATGTAAAACATGGTTGCCCCCTGCTCGCGGATCAAGAGGCAGAGAGTTGACTCTGACAAGGAGGACATTCATATTGTTCTCAGCTGCCCTTACATGCACTTTTCCTTTAATCCTCATGGCGATCCTGGGATGGGTGTTTGTCCTGAGAGCTAAAGAGCCAGGATCTAGCTTCGCTTCTGTATCCAGAAGTCTGTGATCTCCTTTCTCAGCATAGCGGTCTTTGAAGGCTGGGGTCACCCACAGGACCAGTGATCCACTCGTACATGCCACTCCACAGGGAAGGGACACCAGACTACAACGGTACCTTTAAGGGGCTACTCCATAGATGGAAAGCCAGGACGAGTTCACTGGCATCACCAAAGGGTCTGAAGGACCCATTTGAGGTCTGCTGCACAGGACCCCCAACTCCTATGCACCTCTCTCTGGCTAATGTTCCTCTCACATGGAAAAAATGTCAGTCTAACCTCCTGTCAAGAGGACAAACCCAAATTATAGTCAGAAGGCTAGGGAAGTTGGTGTGGATGCATTATTGCCAGCCCTCCAAGACAGACAGCAGCATGGGAGGGGGGATGTTGCACAGATCAGGAGCCCCCCCCCACCTTTACACTGAAGGACTGGCTTGCCTTGAGAAGGCTTAAGAGTAAACATCTCTCTCCAGTTCCATTTTTATATATGCAGTTACTTACTGTGTTTGGTGAAATGGCAGCTTTTGCCCAAACTTTCAGGGGATACTATACAGCATATATCCTTATAAAGTCCCTTCCAACTGAAAGAACTCTTAGTCTCTGATGAAACTCGGCCCTTAGGAAAGAAAATCTTAGATAATACAACGGTTTGTGGCTCTCTAGATTTAAGCAGATATCAAGGCTATTAAAATTCTATGGGAGGCTGGGTGGTGGTGGCGCCGGCCCTTTCCCAGCACTCAGAAGGCAGAGGCTGGCAGATCTCTGTGAGTTTGAGGCCAGCCTGGTCTACAGAGTAAATTC
>LOEQ01001044.1:31590-41739 GCA_001685075.1 Bramus lutescens
TGTGTGTGTGTGTGTGTGTGTGTGTGTGTGTGTGTGTGTGTGTGTGTGTGGTATCTGGGTGCCTGTCTGTCTTTCTGTCTATATCTTTCTGTCTGTCTATATCTTTCTGTCTCTCTATCTCTCTGTCTCTCTTTCTCTCTCTCTGTCTCTCTATCTCTCTCTTTCTCTCTCTCTCTCTCTCTCTCTCACACACACATTGGCTCCAAAACCATGCACTTTCTCTTAGCCACTGGCCTTTGCAGTGAACATGGACAATACATAAGGGGCCCTGGGTTTTCTCCCTAGTAAGATGGTCTGAGCAGCTAATGACTTTGGGTGCTGCCTTAGCTTGCTTTCCACGTTACAGCAGGAAGTCTTGGACCTTTACCGCAGCCCAGAGAGATGGCTTTGTGGGTAAGAATCCACACCACTCTTATGGTTCCTATCATCTACATCAGGCAGTCTGTAACTCCAGTTTTTGGGGAATCCAACACCCTCTTCTACCCTTAGACCGCTCGGCCACACTACCCAGATCCCTCTTCCACCCTTAATGGGTGCTTGCATACCCTCATGCAGACATATGCACTACACATAATTAAAAATAATAAACTAAACTTTAATCCCAGTGCTCGGGAGGCATAAGAAGGCAGATCTCTGTGAGTTCAAGACTAGCCCGATCTACATTCATAGGGAGTTCTAGGACAACCAGAGCTACATAGTGAATCCCATGTTAAAATTAATTAATTAATTAATTAATTAATAATTATAAACTAAATCTTTTTGAAAGTTTTCCCCCATCACAACCGGTTTTCACTCTAGAAACTTTTCTGAGAGCTGGAGAGATGGCTCAGCAGATAAGAGCACTCACTGCTCTTGCAGAGAACCTAAGTTCAACTCCCAGTAGCTGTAGCAAGCAGCTCACAGCTGCCTACAGCTCCCAGATCCAGTGGATCCAACTCTGGCTTCTGCGAGCATCTGTGATCATATGCACTTAATACACACACACACATGCACGCATATAATTTAGAAAGTAATTTTTAAAAAAGAGAAAAAACTTTTACTCTGGCTATATAAGTATATATGAAATAGGTATACAAATCAAGTGCTCACTGAATTCACCGACAAAAAAATCATACATTTATTTTAAAGAAGTTCTTTGTTGTTTGTATAAGTTTAACATTTATTAAAGATAAAAGCAAAGTTGCATACTAATAAAGTGAATGTGTTCATTTTTACATAAAGAATTAAATTTTGGCTGAATCGTTGATTCTGCAAGACACAGAGCATATTCAACATTTTTCAAAGTTGATTGACATTTTGATTTTAGACTCAATTATTTATATCAATGCTGAGAATGCCCCTTTGCCTAAATATATAGCACTAAATGGCAGAAATGTGTTTAGGACCATTTCAGAAATTGTTGGAAATTTTGTCTAATCCCAAGCCAAAGCTCACTGAATAATTACTGTAAAATCCTGTCGGCAACTAAGATAGCAGCAGTCTAAACCAAACATTATGAACCAGTACAATCCAAATATGTACTAATGTGATACATACACACCAAGAAATGATAGTAGGAAAGACACAAAAAGTCCTTGTTTTCCTTAATTAAACTATTATGTTTTACAATAATGAAAAGCTTTGTGTGGACAGTAGAAACACTAATTCACAGCCCTCAGTATCTTTTAATCTGAGCCAGGGTGTTCCGGCTAGTGTACACTGGCTTTGTGTGGCCAGGGTGTGTCAGGTAGTATACATTGGCTTTGTGTGACCAGGGTGTGTCAGGTAGTGTACACTGGCTTTGTGTGGCCAGGGTGTGTCATGTAGTGTACTCTGGCTTTGTGTGACCAGGGTGTTTCAGGTAGTGTACACTGGCTTTGTGTGACCAGGGTGCTTCAGGTAGTGTACACTGGCTTTGTGTGACCAGGGTGCTTCAGGTAGTGTACACTGGCTTTGTGTGGTGTGACGGCGTGCCCACTGTGTGTGCTCGGAACTAAAGCTGTAGTGGAGTTGTGTGACACAGAACAGGACAGCACTGCCAGAAACACCTGGAAATCATTACACATTTGATTTTGAACTTTTTGTTTACATTAAAATATTTCATTACATTTATGTGCTGGTTTATTTGTGTGTGTATCATACATGTGGAGGGCAGAGGACGATTTGCAGGAGTTAGTTTTCTCCTTCTACTCATGTGGGTTCCAGGGATCAAACTCAGGTCATTGGGCTTCACAGCAAATGCCTTTCTTTACTCATGGAATCATCTTGCTGGCCCCTTGCTGTTATTGTTATTATTATTATTATTATCATTACCATTATCATCACCACCATCATCATTATTTTTTGATCAGTTTTTGCTGTTTTGTATTTAGAAACCTTTTACTGTTTCCCAGTTTTTTGTGACCTTCATAAGTGACTGGGTAGTCACTTGATCCCATATGGGTCAGTGTAAGAAGCCATGGGCTAGAGTAAACTTGCTAATGGAAAGAAGATAGGCTCACCAGACAGGGTGGTACACGTCTTTAATTCCAGCATTCAGGCGGCAGAGGCAGGTGGATCTCTGCAAGTTCAAGGCCAGCCTGGTCTACATAGCAAGTTCTAGGCCAGCCAAGACTCTATAGAGAAACCTTGTCTTGAAAAGAACCTGAATAAGTAAATAAGGTGGACCCTTTTACCAGAGCTGAGCCTACGGCATCCCTCTGACGTTAGGACTGTGGCTCTGTGATTGAAAAACCAGATCCTCCTTGGCTTCCAGGCCTCCTGGGTGCAGAAAAGGCAGCATGTCCATATGATAGCAGACAGAGGAAATGTCATAGGAGATGCATGGTTGACAGTATCAAGAAGCCAGGGCTGTCCAGTGAGAACCATGGCCATGGAGAGAAGACACCCGATATGAACTGGAACCATGAAGAGTCCCAGATCCTGCTAGAGACCCCACAGGAATTGAACAGAGTTCCCCAAACTTTCCCTCCTCTACCTTTTTTCAATCTTCTCCTGGGGTCCCATTGGTTAAACTCACTTGTAAGTATAAGGCTTGAAGTCTGGAAGAGGGACTCCCTGAAGATGAAGTCTGGTAGTTTGAGATGTCCAATATTCTTAGACATTTGAATACTTGATCTCCAGTGGGAAGCTGTTTGGGGATGATTAGGAAGTTTGGGTTTGCTTGAGGAAGTATGTCACTGGGGGCAGGTTTTGAGGTTTCAAAAGACGGGGGCCATTCAAGTTAGTCCTCTGTCTCCTGCTTGTGGTTAGAGCTGTGAGCTTCAGCTGTACCTGTCGCCAGGCTTTTGCCCACCATCATGAACTCTAACCCTAGAACCATAAACCCAATGAAGGGCTTTCTTTTATAAGTTGCCTTGGCCATGGTGTTTTATTACAATAGGAAAGTTGGGCAGTGTTAGTGCACGCCTTTAATCCCAGCACTTGGGAGGCAGAGGCAGGCAGATCTCTGTGAGTTCAAAGACAGCCTGGTCCACAGAATGAGTTTCAGGACAGGCTCCAAAGCTACATAGAGAAACTCAGGCTCAAAAAAACTGAAAAATAAGTAAATACATGCATACACACATTCATGTACATGTATATAAAATAAAAAATAATGTTCCACAACACATACCTGTTGTTCTCATGGATACTTCTACAACAATAGACAAATAACTATGGGAGAGGACCTGGCTGATCCCAGCTCTTTCCTCCAGAAATGTGGGAGAAATGGCAAAGGTCAACTATTTCCCTGGGGAAATACAGAGGTGTGTGTTCCCTCACTAAGGGGCAGAGTGCTGCCGGTTCCTGGGGGACTGGTTGGGAAGGGTGGTCGGAGGAGACAGAGACATAAGCATATGAGACATCCAGACTCCTGGGGCCACCCAAGCAGGGAGAGCCCAGTGTCCTGCCACAACCTGTCTTGTATAAGCATGTACATTTTTTTCATAACAACAAAAAAAAAGAAAAGTAACTAATACAGAATCCCTGAAGAGTAGTCCAAGAAGGTCAAAGAATCAAAGAGGTAACTGACAATCACTAGTGGAGATTGGGAGCCCACACCAAGCCTTGGGTGGGTGGTTTGAAAGTGTCTCTTTTCTAGAGAAATCTAGAACTAGTTCCCCATGGGAAGCATCCTCTGAGAGGACTCACTCTGTAAGCCTGGCTTATAGGCAAGTCCATCGAGCATCTTCTTGATTGATGGTTGATACAAGATGGCCCAGTCCACTCTGGGTAGTGCCATCCCTGGGCAGGTGGTTCTGTTTATAGGAAAGCAGGCTAAGTAAGTCATGGGGAGCAAACCAGTAAGTTCTACCATGGTTTCTGCTTGAGGTCTTGCCCTGATGTCCTTCCATAGTAGATATGACCTGAGGTTTCTAAAATAAACCTTTTCCTCCCAACATTGCTTTTGGTCATGATGTTTATCCCAGCAACAGAAACGTGACTAAGACCATCACTTAGGATGCTTACTCCCTGAAGGAAACTGAGCCTCACTTACAAACAGAAGTCATCTGCCTTTGTTAGAGGTTGGACCTGGTCTCCTCTAGGAGGCTCTTGGAGCAATTTCTTGCCTTGTTAGAAGACATTCCCTGTGTTTTGGGGAATTGCCAGGTGTCTGACTATAGATTAGAAGGGAGGCATTCTTATTCAGGGCATCGAAACTCTCATTATTTTCTTTCTCCTTCTCCTCTTCCTTCTCTCCCTCCTCCTCCTTCTCCTAGTCCTCTACTTCTTCCCTAAACCCAAATGCATGTGATCCAGGCTCCCCCAGGCTTTTTCAAGGGGCTCCCTCAGAAACTTGACCTTGAGCTGGCACTCTAGGAAGCCCCTCCCTTCAAAATCCTCAACACAGGGTCCTAGAAATGAGAATAATGGAGGGTGGGGAGAGTCAGAGGAGGTTTCTAAGATTCCTGGAAGCTTTTCTGGCCTTCCCAGCATGGATTGAGAGCTGGAACAGGAGTCCAAAAGAACAGGCAAAGGATGAATAGTCTCTGTATGTTACCTAGAACATCCCTCAGCAGTCACAGACTCAAAGGCTGGCATTTACTGGTTTCTGGGTGTTGTGTAAGTTCACATGAACAGGGGTCATAGCACAGAGTTCAGCACATGCCCACCATCGCTGCATCACACAAATCCAGGAAGGACCTCCACAATGCCTCTTCCCCAGGCTGTCCGGATATAGTACCAGATGTGATTGCTGTTTCAGTATGAATGTTGGCAACTGGTGAAAAGGGTAAGACTGTAGCTCAGGGTAGAACGTTTACCAAGGGTGTCTAAAGCCCTGGTGCCTGGGTCCTATCCCCAATATTACAGAAGGAAAAAAGAAAGAAGGATAAGGGAGGGGGGAGGAATGGGAGGGATGGGAATGAAAGGAGGGAGTAAGGGGAATGGAGGGACGGAGGGAAACGTTCGTGAATCCTCACCCTTACTATGTGACCTTCATCTTTAGTCCCCCGCCTCCACTCCCTTTGTGTTCCAACTACAGGCCTATGCTGCTATGGGATTTATGTGGTGGTGGGAATCAAACCCAGGGCTTCCTGCATGCTAGCCAAGCACTCTACCAACTGAGCTACGTTCCCCACCCCAGAAATTTAACAATGAAAGATAGTAGCAATAGAGCATTACACTAAGAAGTAAGGGACCGTTCTAAGTGTGGGACCCCCATACAGCTGCCCAGACGACCCTACCAGTAGAACCTGCCATGGACCCAGACAATGTATATGTTAATTTGTCTCAAAAGATGCCACCATGAATTCCTTATCTCCCTGTGCCTACATGGCATTCCCACAGTAAGAGGCAAAGCATCATCCCTTTCCCTTTGTGTGCTGGCAATGATATCCTTGTACCTCCAAGGTTAGTCTACAAGAAGCCCAGACCTAGTGGAATGCTTGCGCTGAGAACATTTCTTCCAAGAGCATAGTCAGTGCACACTGTGAAAAACCCTGAGGAAAAAAAAACTTGGATAAGTGAACAGCCCTGGAGGAGCCCCAGATAGCCAACAAACACCAACTTTCAGCCTTGTGAGTGAGCCACAGTGATCAGCTAGTAGCCCCTTAGAGCCCTCATGTCCCTGTGGCCCATCTGACATGTGACTGCAGCCAGATAAAGGACCCCAAGTGAAAACCACCCGACTGAGGCAGTCAACCCACAAAAGCGTAAAGAAAACTAAGTCTTCCTGAGTCTCAAACTTTTGTAAGTTTCCTGTACAACAATAGCTAACTGGGACATGCTCCAAGAAATGACATTCACTTCAAATCTACTGTGAACGCCCTGGGATGCTTGCTAGGAGAGCGCTGGTTGGGCACACAGTAGGAGCTCAGGGAGGCTGATGTCTGGGCTGACAGTACTGGCACCAGACATGTGGGCTCCCTGACCCAGGCCGTGCCCTCTCTCCCTCTCCCTCTCTCTCTGACAGATACTCTTTGTGATTAAATATTTGCCATCTGGTTTCAACCTGCCATCTCCCTAGCTAATGAGGATGCGGATGCTGCTGTCTCCAGAGATTCATGACCGCTTCCTCTCGCCCCATTTCTGCTCATCCTATCTCAGGAAATGAAAAGCAGTTCTCCCCCAGGGCCTGTTTACCCACAGCAACGTAACAGGGTTCCAAACCTAATCTCTCAGCCAGTTCCAATATCTGTCTTTACTGCAGTAATAACACAGATTCCGCACCTGCCCACAAAGTCTGGCCTCTGCGCTTGTGTTGCTCGCGTGTTTCTGTAGGATCTTTAAACATCTGATTAAATTTCATGCTTCAGATGAAAAGTTCTGAAGATGAAAGATTATCAAACTTTCATCAGCCTTACTCTCTGTTTGGCAGTTCTTCACATCCCCGAGTCTCCCCTCACCCCCTACCTCCCCAAAGTCCTTGTGTGTCCTGTGAATTCCATTCCCAGTTGCTGGCCACACTTACCTTTCCTGCCTACAGCCACCCCTGTTACACATGCCATGGGCAGACCCAAGAAGAATTCCTGTGAGCATACAGCAAGAGGCTGGCAAGGCTGGAAGCCTATAGGACTCCAGATATGTCTCAGTGAACAAAAATGGGCCTGGGGGCTTGTGATACAGCTTAGTTGATTAAAAAAAATACTTGCCTAACATGCATGAAGCTCTGCGTTCAAATCCCGATACCACGTAAAACCGGGCATGGTAGCACATACATGCAATCCCAACACTTGGGGGGCAGGGAGCGGAAGTAGGAAAATTCAAGGTCACCTCAGTTACAGGGCAAGGTCAAGACCAGTCAGGGTTACTTAAGAGCTCATGTAAAAGAAGGAGGAGGAGGAAGAAGAAGAGGAAGAGGAAGAGGAGAGAAGGAAGAAAGAAAGGAAATGAAGGGAGGAAAGAAGGAAGGAAGGAGCTAGAGAGATGGTTCAATGATTAAGAGTACCATTTGAACAACCACGAAGGCTGCAATTTGGATCCAAGCATCCATACAAGCCAGATAGCGCACCCATGCCTCTAACTCCAGTTCCAAGAGAAGTGGAGACGGGATCACTGGGACATGATAGCTTCCAGCTTAGTTGAGAAAGCATGAGCCTTAGGTCTTAGGGAGAGACCTTGCCTCAAAGAAACAGGCAGAAAACGACAGAGGAGGATACCTAACAGCCTCTGAGAGCATACTTAGACACGCGTGTATTGACATACACAACACGTTCACACACTAACTAATAAACGAATAGACAAATAAATAAAAAGAGGCTGAGACCTCAGACTAGCATTCCTTCCTGACATGCTACTGACTTGTTCCCATGCAGAAAATGTACTCTCCGCCACCCAAATTTACCTCTCCCTGATGTGGTCAAACAATGGCCAGAGATAGTTCACTCAGCTGCATGTCCCTCCAGCTCTGTGCTCTATTCCTTGAGAAAACAAAAAGATTCAGAGGGACCCGTGCCATGATCGGTCTACACAGGTTGGCTCTTACTTTTATCTCTTGAACATGCATGCCTGCCACTTTCAAGATCGTGGTTGTCAGAAAGATTCCCCAGGCCGTTCTCATTTAACGCATTACTTGCAAGTCACATGTGCAGCCACCAGCGGACAGTGGTCTCATGGCCAACAACTATAATGCAACAGGAAGTGGTTTTTGAGATCATGACTGACTTTTTCCTCCCAAGGGTTCCCATCTGTCTTCCCAGTCCCCACCCCTCACCCAGTTCCTAGTCAGGCAGCCAGAATCTTGGATGCTGTCTGCCTCCAGGGAGAGCTGTGATGGGGAGAAGGGAGAAGACTGACTTTTATATCTGGACAAGATTAAAGCATTTATGAGAAACATTTTGAGGGGGAATAGGGCTTCTCTCCACCCATCCTGTGTACCCATAAAAATAAACAATGAAGAATCCTCAGAAATGGTACAGGGAGGAAAGAGAAGGGAGGATGAGAGCAGAGAGGCGGGTAGGTCCAGACGCAGTCCTGGTTGTGAGGGGCTCACACAGAGGACACGGAGAGCATGCTGACCAGAGGCCTCTGTGAAGGTCAGAACTGGCTCCCAGAACCCTGGGCTCCATCTGTCAGTCCCCGCCTCCGCTGGCTTCCTTGTTGGGTTCATCAGGCCCTCCTTCTTCCACAAAAGTGTCATGAGCCAAATTGTCCTCACCTCATCCAAGTATGCCCCCACCCCACCTCCATAATGTCTCAAGATACCTAAGTCTTCATTAAAAGGAAGTTAGATTCTCAACCCCACAGCACCATCACCAACTCTCATGCACCTCCTGAAAAGCGGCTCCAAGCCCCACAAAGACCACTAAACGAAAGGTGGGCTTGTCTCAGTTACAATGCAGACCTAGCTCTAGCTGGAAGTCAAGCATCTACTTAGAGCTTCCCTGATCCGTTAGCTTACTGTGTGCATTCCTCCTGCTCAGCCTTAAGCTTGGCCTCTTCACCGATCCTCTCCTTGGTTAGAGCGGCAGGTACATCCTCTCTCCTTAGTGTCGTCTGTAGCCTTTTCTTCTACTGCTCCACGCCCTGCATTTCATTAATGGATAGGATGGGTCTGGCTCTGTGACCGGATGGGAGGACCTTGGGAGCACTCACTTTGTTTTCGCATGCCTCATAACAAACATAACAAGCATAAATTCGCACTTGGGAGCTCAATTAAATTGTGCATCCCATTCCCTTTCTCATTAAAACTAAAATTCCTCGCCTAAAACTGTTGCAGAGCAAGGGGCATGGTCATAAAGAACAAAGAATCAGAGGGGCCAATGCAGTAGGTCACTGTCAGTTCCCACCTGCTCTTGACCTTGCTTCCGTTTCTCCTTGAGCCTCGGCTCTGAGCCTGTTACTTCTGCCTTCTCACTTCCCAGCTCTGCCTGAGTTCTCCCACCAGGAGCCCCCATCATGCTCTTGGTCATTTTAAGATGACTTTAAGATTGTCTCATCCAAACTCCCTCAAATTTCCCTTGTTCTGTCTTAAAATCTTTCTGAAATGGTTGTGTTAAGGTGGAAACAGGGAACTTTTCACACTTGGTTGTCAGATCAGTAAACTCCTAATAGTCAGGCTAGTGACATGGCTCAGCAGGTAAAAAGCATTTGCACCTAAGCCTGATGACATGAGTTCAATTCCTGGCATTCACAGATGGGGAGATCGGACTCTGACCTCTTTATGAGCACTATGACAGGCACACACTCTCTGGAAATGGTACCAAATTTGTAAACACGTATAACTTCTGCTCTAGTCACTCAACTTCTAAAGATCCATTCCAAACAAAAAGGCTAAGTACACCAAGAAATCCTCTGAGATGGCCTCTGAAGTGTTGTTTGTGAACTAACTGCATCCTTCGAACCTTAACTTCATTCCATTCTTGCTTTCTGGGCATCAGCCATCTTTCGGTTTCTCTTTCTTCTCTTTAATATTCTGAAAGTCCCCCAAGTCTTCATCCTAAAGTCCCCTCCGCAGTGCCTCATGCCCCTGCTAATTTCTCCACCTTGTTCAGACCTGCCACAAGTCCCCTAGAGACTCTCAGGGGACTCTTACAGAGAGAATACACTTGGAAGAGCATAGGAAGTGGCCTCAAGGAGGACCACGGCAGGAGAAAGAGCAGTGCATCCAGCTCGCTTCCCCCATCTCAGCCACGCTGCTGCCCTCCCGACTGCATGGGCACAATCCATGTAGTCTGAGCTTCACCAAAATACACTGGAATTTTTCAAAAGGAACTATCAGTAGTTCTCTCTCTCTCTCTCTCTCTCTCT
>LOEQ01001044.1:68935-82162 GCA_001685075.1 Bramus lutescens
GTTTATTTAAAACATGATTGACAGAATACAGACAATTCTCCCACACCAAAAGGAAATGTCCCTAATAACAGATTCCAGATGGACTCAGACCCTGGTGGCTACCGAGGTCAGAATCAGAACCAGGACAGCCCTTCCTGTGTGCACAGGACAGCCAAAAGATAACTTTGCTAAAATTACATAATTAGGCCAGGAAACTAAGAAGGGAGCAGTGAGACTGGGGGAGTCCTCAAGAGAGGGGCATGGGGAAGACAACAGAACGAAGTGGAAGGGGGAATCTTGCCAGTGAGTAAAGAGGTGAGAGGAAGACTAAGGAGCAGGAGCTAGAGACACAGCAACCAAAATTAAATACGCACAAAAGTCCCACATGAAAACTTATTCTATTATAAGCTAATTTTAAAACTGTCTTGAGTCCTGGGTGGATCTCTGTAATTTTGAGTCCAGCCTGGTCTCCATAACAAATTCTAGAGCAACCAGGGCTATACAGTGATACTCTCTGCCTCAAAACAAACAAGCAAGCACCACCAACAAAATATCTTTTTATGGTTTGATAAGTACCTATTGATGAAGATAGCACATACTTCAGAAACAGGGCCCAGGGGTCCCTGAGCTGGAACTGACCTGAATACCCCCTTCCTGATTCTAGCTTCCATGGTACCAGAAGGTGCTGGCAAACATCTAAAGGAGGAAGGCAACCAACAGTCCCACCCAGCTACAATGCCTAGGAACCACATCAACAGGCAACATGGCACAACCAACCCTCCAGATGGACGAGTGGCACACATACCTTGGTGGTAACCAACGACTCTTTAATTGGACTTAAGACCTGATCAACAAGAGAGATACTATGCCTGGCTCTGGAAATCCGGATACCTTAATCAGTGCTAGTGAAATCATGGAGGAGAATCTGCTACCACTAGTTTACTAAACCAGCATCATCCCTAATAATAATCTATAAACATTTGTCCCTATAATATATACATAGATAAGGGTAGTCTTCAGATTCCATCAAGGAAACTTCCCTTTGCAACAGACAGAGCCCACTGTAGAAAACTACAACCAATCAAAATGCAGACTTGTGGAGCCCAGTCCCAATGAATGCATCTACAAAGGCTCAGGGACCATTGCAGAAGAGGAGGTGGAAAGATGCTAAGAGCTGAAGGATCAGGGATTTGAGGCGAGTTTGTGTCTCCTGGTAACATCAGAAGCTACCCTCTGAAAGTCTCACCAACATGACTGCCCAAAGGTGAGCTGAACAAGGAGGACACCAAGGAACATGCCAAACTGCACAGGACAAAGCCCACTCGAGGCCTCAGCCCTACACAAAGAACAGCTGGGGTTGGAAGAGGTGGCCCTCCATCGTGGTGCTGGCTAGTTGGTGCCACAATAGTAGGGTATTGATGTGACAGACCTGACCATGCTGTTTTCGGGAGGGTTAGGGAAGAACTTTGGAAGTGTGTACTAGAAAAGTCATTAAGTGTTGAAATCTCAGTGAACTATTCTATAGGAGCTTGGAAGCTGTTGAGAGCAATGCAGTTGATGAATGCCTGATTGTGAAGTTTCAGAGGGAAGCAAAGACTCTATCATGCCTTTCATATGAAGAATCTGTCGTGTCTAGTCAACTGGAGCTGAAGAATCAGCTGTGATTAACCAGAGATCAGAACCACTAAAGTAAACCTTGCTTTGCTGGGACAATGGATGCTGGTCAGCTGGAGCTGAAGACTCAGCTGTGATTAAGAAGAGACCAGCATCATTGAGGTGAAGTCTTCTGGGAAATGTTTCCTCAGGGTCAGCACACAGAGGCAGCCAAGGTTGTACCTCCTGCTGGCAGCTGAACTTGGTAGGGTGAGAGTCACCCAAGTGCCAGGCAGTGGTGGCACATGCCTTTAATCCCAGCTCTTGTGAGGCAGAGGCAAACAAATCTCTGTGAGTTTGAAGCCAGCTTCATCTACAGATCAAGTTCTAGAACAGCTGGAATTACACAGAGAAATCCTGTTTTGACAATGGGAAAAAAAAAAGTCACCCAGTGGTACTGGTTTTGAAGGCGCAAAGGGGTCAATGGAGAGCAGCTGAGGCTTGGCACTGTGTCCCTGAAGACAGCCCTGTTGGTGAGGCTTCATCCCAGTTAAGCTAGATACTCCAGTGTTTTTGGAAATGCCAGCACCATGGGTGATTACCAAGAACAGCAGCAGCAGTGGAGTGGTGCCAGCTGGAGCCTAGAAGACAAGCTGTGTGTGCTGCAGAGGGTGGAGCCAAAGAAGAGGCCCAGGTCCCTTGGAGGAGCCCAGAAGATCGTGCATGAATCCCAGGCATTGAACACTAAGCATTTACACTGTTGGGGTTTGGTTCTGCTTTGTTCAGATTGTGACTGTGCCCTGGTTCTTCACTCTTGAAGTAGGAAAGCAATTTATTTTTATTTTACAGGAGCCCACAGTTGAGAGACTTTGAATTTTAAAATACTTTGGATTTTTAAGAAAGACTGACTATTTTAAGGAGGCTGAATTTCTAAGTGTTTGAATTGTTAAAGACTGTGAGATTTTTAAAATTTGGAATATTTAGGCTGGGCAGTGGTGGTGCACACCTTTAACCTCAGCAGAGGGATTAATCCCAGAAAAATTCTGTCTCTCAACTCCCCCCAAATGGAATGTTTATAATATATATATATATGTGTGTGTGTGTGTGTGTGTGACCTTGGGAAGAACAAGAAATGAAGGGTTATGGCTTAACCGTGATGTGTTTCTGTGTCACGTTTACAAGGGGCCAATTGTGCTAGCAAGTTTTATGTTAACCTGACACAAGCTAGAGTTATCTGAAAGGAGGGAACCTCAATTGAGAAAATATCTTTAGTTTTTCGAGACAGGGTTTCTCTGTGTAGCCCTGGCTGTCCTGGAACTCACTCTGTTGACCAGACTGGCCTCTAACTCACAGAGATCCACCTGCCTCTGCCTCCCAAGGGCTGGGATTAAAGGCAAGCACCACCACCACCTGGTTAGTATATTTCTGAAAATTAGAAATATCCCCATTGTTGGTGGTGCCATCCTTGGGCTAGGGGCCCTGGGTTCTACAAGAAAGCAGGCTGAGCAAGCCAGCTAGCAGCTCCCCTCCGCGGCCTCTGAATCAGCTCCTGCCTCCAGGTTCCTGCCCTGTGTGAGTTCCAGCCCTCACTGCTTTTGATGATAAACTAGTATACAGAACTATGAGTGAAAGAACCCCCCCTAAGTTTTTTAGCTTTTTACTAAGCCGCTCGATCTCTTTCTGCCACTCTGCTGTGGGCCACTCCCACCTGTCTCACAGAAATGGAAGGATCTCTAACAAGCCCTCCTTAGTTTACCGGCTTCACCCCGGTATGAGGGGCTTTTCCTGAGAGCCGATTAAAGAAAATGAATTGAAATGTGTTAAGGAGAGAAAAACACAACTCTCGAAAACAAGGCATCAGATGATGCCAGAGCACAGCAGAGGGTTCTGGGCTTCTAGAAACCCCCAAGATGAGAAGTCATTGCTCAGAGGGCTGCCCTGACACTGGAGCCAGCAGGAGGAATATCACCTCCTTCCTAAGACCTCCTCTCTCTCTCTCTCTCTCTCTCTCTCTCTCTCTCTCTCTCTCTCTCTCATTGGACGCAGCAAGCGGCAAGCTCCGCTTATTTAGTTTCCCAGGTCCTTCCCCTGTCTGGGAAATGCCCTGGGTAATGGACAGAGGAATGCCTGGAGGTGATTACTGCTTGGACTCCGATTCTGACTGAGCTCAAAGGAATGGGCCTGGCTTCCAATTAGGACCAAGCCAAGCCCAGGAGAGGAGCTAAATGAAGACAAAGCCTGGTGATTAACTGGGGCCTGGGCAGCCAGGAACTGAAGCATGCACCCTCATTTACCAAGATGGTGAGCAGCTGTGTTCACAGAAACGTGGACCGTGGATCAAGAAAAAAAAAACAAAACTCTTCCCTTAAGCCAAAGGTTTTCCTGCCAAAGCAGTTTATTGTGCATGCAGAAAGGGAGTCGAGTGAGGAAAGATCTTTGTTTTAAGAACTCATCGAGCCCCAGTTTGTGCTGCCCATGAGACTGGGGAATCCACTAGAGTGTGGTTGTCCTATAATAAGGGGTCATATCCATAAAAAATGCTGACTTTCCAGTCCCAGGAGTCATCAGCTGTCTGTAGCTCCTCAGGGTGAGCCTTTTGTGAGTAAAGGTTTTGCCTGGAGGTGTAGGAGTTAAGCTTTCAACCAGACTGGGGCTTCCAGCTGCCTTTGCCTGCCCTAATATCTGGGAGGATTTCAGCTCTGGCTATTTGAATGCAATAAACCTTTTATAGCAATGGCCTGTGTGACGAGTGTGTCACAATGTCCTGGATCCACACGGTGCAGCGGGAAAAGGAGCAGATGTGGTGATTCTAGCCCAACAGGAAACTCATTAGTCAGGGAAGAAAACATACCTATCCGACCTTGTTAATGTGCCAGAGTCAGAATTGTCACAACTGTTGAGACCGTGAGAGAGAGAGTAGACAGACAAGAAGCCCCGAGATGCCTGCAGAGAGTTTCCATGCTGGGTAAGGGGCTTTTCCTAACACTCCCCCTTTAACAAATGCAGAAGAGCTCCTGAACACTCAGACGAACCACCACCTTGTCCAGTTTGGGAGTGCTAAGATCACTGGCTCACAGCTCACTGATTCCCCCAAGACTTTGGCATCCTGCTATTACATAGCTCTCCACCATATCCTACCCTATGCCCAACCTGAATCTCTTCCTCCTTGCCCTTTTGGAGTTCCTAATTCAAATTGGGCAAAATGTCCTTGACCCTCATTCTAGTCTCTAAGCTGCCCCACATATTTCTCACTTCCTGGCCTCTTCATCGTCTTCTCAAACAGGGCACTGTGTTCTCTCATAACCCCATCGCCAGACTTGGACATGAGTCAGGTGTCCTTACTCCTCACTGTGACCTGCTAAGTTTCTCTTTGTTCCTCCATAACCCTGACACCCTATTCTGAATTTATGTCATCGGTTATGTAAACCACTGCTGCCTTCTCCTGCCCCCCTCCCCAGAGATCATTTTTCTAGTATATTAGATCCTGATTTTCCTCTACTCCTGGCTTTCTCACACCATTTTACTCTAGTAGTGACTTCAACACATACATGTAAATGACCCTGCCCACGCCCAGCCTCTAAGTTCATTGAACTCCTTGCCACTGGTGATCTTCCCATCACCCAACCCATGGCTGTGGCTACTGACAATAACGCCCCCTTCGTGATCTCAGTTCTCTATACCCCAGTTCGTATAGTCTTTCCATTTCATCTCCTCACTGCAACCTCCTTTGACCCCCTCAGCACCTCTCACCTCACTCGGGCCCCTTCTTTTGTTCCCACTCCCTTCCGGACCCAGAGTCAATGCCATGGTCAGTCATTAGACCAGCATGGCCGCCTGCCTGCCCTCAGTCGTTTGCTCTCTTCTTTGTCATATCCACAGCAACGAACGGAAACTCAGTAAGAGTCTATCTCTGCCTACCGCAGCTGAATAAAGCAGAAGAGAACGGGCTACTTCGGAAGTTATGGTGATGGCCATCTGGCTATTCTGGTTGGTTTCATGTCAACGTGACCCAAGCTAGAGTCATCTGAGAGGAGAGAAACTCGATTATGAAAATGCCTCCTTAAGATCGGGCTGTACACAAGCCTGCAGGGCATTTTCTTAATTAGTGATTGATGGGGGAGGGCCCAACCCATTGTGGGTGGGGATACCCCTGGGCTTGTGGTCCTGGGTTCTATAAGGAGACAGGTTGAGCAAGCCATGGGGAGCAAGCCAGTAAGCAGCACGCCTCCATAGCCTCTGCATCACCTCCTGCCTCCAGGTTCCTGCCCTGTGTGAGTTCCTGCCCTCACTGCTTTCAATGATGAACTGTTATATGGAACTCTGAGTGAAGTAAACCCTTTCCTCCCCAAGTTGCTTTGGTCATGGATTTTCATCACAACAATAGTAACCCTAAGTAAGGCACTTGGGATGCAGGTCAGTTAGTAGAGTGTGTGCGAAAAGCTCTGTTCTCAATTTTCATCCCTACCAAAACCTAGCATGATAGAGCATGACTGTAAATCTCAGGGCTCTGGAGGTAGAGACAGGAGGATCAAAAAAATCAATCTGGTTCCATGGAAAGTTTGAAGTCGGCCTGAGATACATGCAACCCTGTCTTAAAAATGAATAAGTAAATAAATTTCTGAGGATGAAATTCAAGCCACCCCCCAATGCTGTTCAATAGTCCTTTGAAAAATGATTTTATTATTTTATGGGTATGGATAATTGCCTGCATTAATATCTGTACCATATACACGCCTGATGCCCATCAGAATTCCTGAAACTAGAGTTATAAATGGTTATGAGCCACCGTGATGTGGGACTCCCCTCTGTATGCTGTGAATATGTTTTTTTTTCATTATCACTGGTTAATAAAGAAGCTGTTTCGGCCAATGGAGTAGCAGAGCAAAGCCAGGCAGGAAATCTAAACAGAGATATAGAGAAAAAGTAGGTGGAGACAGAGAGACGCCATGTAGCTGCCGAAGGAGAAAGACGCCAGCCAGAACCTTACCCGGTAAACCACAGCCTTCTGACGATACACAGATTAAAACAATGGGTTAATTTAAGATGTAAGAGTTAGCTAGAAATATGCCTGAGTTATTGGCCAAACAGTGCTGTAATTAATATATAGCTTCTGTGTGATTATTCGGGTCTGAGCAGCCGGGAAACGAATGAGCAGCCTCCGTCTACACCACCATATAGGTTCTGGGAATTGAATGTGGGTATTCTGGAAGAGTGGCCAGTGCTCTTAACCACTAATCCATCCTTCCCATGCCATAAGTCAGGTCTTTGAAAAAGAAACCCTTCTGCCATTTCCCTTTGCGCCTACTCTGGGCACATCTGGGCAGCCTGGAGACCCAGATCATCAGAGTCCTAGGACCATCTGGATAAAGATAGGCTAACTTCTCGGCTTGCCTGGCCCCAGCATTGACACTGTAACAGAAGTCTTTTTGAGGCCATGACTTCCTTTTCCCACAAGAATTCCAGCCTCAAGGCTGGCTGCCAACATAGACTTTCTCTAAGACGCCACTGCTACATAAGCAGCCTCTCAGCATAAATCAAGTTAAGCCATGAATGTGGAGGGCAGTCCTATGGCACAGAGTATGTCATACCCCGGGCCCACAGCCCCACAGAACACATCCAGCACAGGAGAAACCGAGGACCATACTATTAGGGACTCCTGCTGAAGAGGAGTCTCATGACCTGGGGCTGTGGCAACCAACCATAAGCGAGTCTAGCTAGAATCTATGTCCCATATACTAAAGAGGGCCGCATGTCTCCGCTAAGCACCAAGGGTGTTCTAGAACTTCCGCTTGTGGGTTCTAGATATAAATCTTGGTTGATGCCCCACACTTCCCCTCCACACCCCTATCCACCACACATACAACACACACACACACAAATACAATGATTTGTTTTAGGGTCTTGCTATTTTGTCCTGGAACTCGTTGTATAAACCAGATTAGTTTCAGACTTGTGGCAATCCTCCTGCCTCTGGTTCTGGAGTGCTGGGATTACAGGCATGCAGCACCTTGCTTCATGCAATGTTTCTTTTGTTTTGTTTTGTTTGTTCAAAGCCCTCTCTCTCCCTCTCCTTTATGCTCCCAACATGAGGATTCCTGCTGTGTTTCTGGCTGCTTTCAAGTCTTCTGTCTTCCTCTTTGCTGGTCAGTAGCAGGGCAGCAGGGGCAGCTGGCCTGGACCGCTTCTTTCTGCAGCAGAGAAAGCCGGACATAACTCCCACCCAACTGCTATTTGATCCTCTGCCATCTCCTCCTGCTTCATTTTAGCCTCCTGAAGGAGGTTCTGATATCAAAGTCCATCAGCACTTTCTTCCTAAGGGACAAGAAAGAACCAACATGGAGAGAAGGGAATGAGAAAAATCAGGATGAGTCTGGGAAATGAAGGAGGCAGTGGCTATTTTGATCCCATCACAGATGTCCGCACAGGACAGTGCCTCCATAATCAGCGAATTCTGAGGACATTATCACATCCGTGCAATGCCTAGTCTAAAAGGAAAGCTGACCACAGCCCACAAGAGGGTAATACACAAAGAGAAAATGCAAGGGAACTCCCTGAGCCTCGGGATCTGAATGAATTGAAGCATTCAGTATGAAGGCAGGAGCTGCATAAAGACAGAAACATAGGATGCTATTTGGGAGGTAAAAAGGACAAAAGGGGAAAATCAAATCAGCTAGCCCATACACCATGCATGTGAGTAAAGGACCCCCCAAAAAAGTTTGACCTATCATAATACTATAGACATTTCCCTTTGTGCTGTAGGTGTTATGCCACGAGAGAAAACAGATTCAAGCTGGGTTTGGCTTTTTAGGAGTAGAGAGTAAAATTTATAACTTCAGCCTTCAATATATTTGTAAATATATCAAAAATATTGAAAAGAAAAATGGGCTGGGCGGTGGTGGTGCACACCTTTAATCCTAGCATTTGGGGGGCAGAGGCAGTTGGATCTCTGTAAGTATGAGGCCAGCCTGGTCTGCAGAGTGAGTTCCAGGATGGCTGGCCAAGGCTGTTACACAGAGAAATCCTGTTTCAAAACAAAACAAAAACAAAAGAGAAAGGGAAAAATTGAATTTTCCAAGCATCTTTGACCACAGTCCTTTTTTTAAACCATAAAACATGATTAAATGGTGACCTATGAAACACGAGCCCTAGTGAGCCATGAATGTGTTTTGGGTTGAAAAGACTGGCCTCATGGTAAGAATGTGAAGTGAACAGAAGAGAAAATGGCCTAGTTTTAGAAAATACAGTTAGAGGTTCAAAGAGGGCTTGGGGTGTGGACTGTACCCGAAAGAGAGTAGAGACTGTAAGTACTGGCAGAATGGAGGGTCTCAGGTTCTTTTTCTTTTGTTTTGTCTTTGACGCAGGGTCTCATGTAGACCAGGTAGCCTCTAACCTTGTACATAGCTAATTTTGAACTCCTGATCCTCCTGCCTCTACTTCCCAAGTGCTACAGGTACAGAACCCCGTGCCTGGCTTAGGAGAATGCATGTAGGGGAAGAAAGCTGCCTACCAAGGCCTAGAGAAATGGGGACCCTGACTGAAGTCCCTTGTCTATCTAGGAGACTTCATCTTTCTTCTGCCCCATCCCTCACTCTCCTCCCTTTGTCTGTCTGCCTCTCTCTCTCAAGTCCCACCCAGAATTCACATGCTATGGGTTTAGCCACATCAGAAACTCTCTGCTTCTCCTTCAAGTTGGGTTTCAGAATTTTGCTGAGTAGCATGGGACCCACCTAGTGACATCCAGGAAAGATAGTTTGAAAATACTAGCACGGCTATGGGAGACTTACCCAGGAACTTTGGGGTCGGGGGAAGTGAGGTAGATCTCCAGGAATCACTATCTGCTATGAAGTCCAATGTTTTGACTTTATTTTTTTAACTTTTTAATTTAAAAAATAATATATTTTGATAATATTCTTTTGTGCTCCACTCCTCCCAAATCTTCCCCACTAACTTTATGTTCTTTCTCTCTCTTAAAAAAAAAAAAAGCCGGTCAGTGGTGACCCACATAGTCATACATTAATCCCAGCACTTGGGAGGCAGATACAGATGAATCTCTGTGAGTTTGAGGCTAACCTGGTCTACAGAGTGAGTTCCAGGACAGAGAAACTCTGCCAAAAAAAGAGTCTGTTTGGTGTTGGCCAACTGCTCTTAAACCTAAGGCCTTCTCAGAGTGTGGTTGATATTCCCAGTGCCTCTCCATTGAAGAAAGCTGATTTTTTTCCCCTCTCTCAACAGCTATCCATTGCAAACAGCTTCTTTGTTAGCAATGGGACTTTGTAATCCTCTGATTAAATTGAAATTATACTCTGGAAGAATTGAGAAGGGAGAAGGTAACTTGCAAGCAAGTGGGAATCTAAGGTGATTTAAAGCAATTTTATTAGTTGTCTGTGTATTTATCCCTTTCCCAAAGCCTCATAGTTCCTAAATCTTGGAAGAATCCATGATGAAGGGAAGCAGGATCCCATAGTGGTTGGGGAACGAGACCTGAGATTAAGATGCCTGTACAGTGCACTCATGTGTCCCTTAGTGACAGAAAGCTTTCTGAGAAGTGCGTGGTTAGGCAGTTTCACCACTGTGTGAATATCACAAGTCAGACTAGATGGCCAGTCACGGCACCTGGTCTCATGATTGGATAACAGACACAGTAAATATCACATGGATGTGGCTGCTGTCAAAAAGACCCATTTATGCATTCTTGCAAGTCAGAGCACACTCTCAAGTTATTACAAAACCAGGAACATAGTTGTGTCTTTTTATAAGCATTATATACAGTGCACAATGACATATAGTGTGCTAACACACACCTGGCAAGGTCTGCCTTTACTGGCATCACCAAGACTATAGAAGTGATGAGAATTCTTCAGATCCTGGGCGCTGACCGTGTAGTTCAGGGGTAGAGTCCTTGACTAATAGATGCAAAGCTCTGAGTTCATTCCCTGTTGTGGCCTAAGGGAGAGGAAGAAGGAGGAGTGGGGGAGGGCAGGGGAAGGAGGAAAGGTGTTTCAGCTTTGCTGTGCTCTTATAAGACCAGCATCATATTTGTCCAAAATGTATTGTACATGACTGTATTTAGGATCTGGACCTTGAGGATCTGGACATGTTACATAACCTTCCTGCCCCTCTGTCCTCATCTGTGTTCTGAGTGTCATGAGAACCGAATAAGAGAACACATGTAAAACACTTAATGCCCTTAATAAGTTAGCAGCGTATTTTTGTTTGTTGGTTTGGGTTGATTTTGTTATTTTTGTTTTGTGCTTGTTTTATTTGTTGTTTGTTTGTTTGTTTGTTTAGTTGATTTGGTGTTCTGGTTTTGGTTTTGTCTTTTTCAATTCAAGAATTTCTTTACGTAACCCTGGCTGTCTTGGAACTAGCTCTGTAAACCAGGCTGGACTCGAACTCACAGAAATCTGCCTGCTTTTGCCACCTAAATGCTGGGATTAAAGGTGTGCACCACCACTGCCTGGCCTGTTTTATTTGTTTATTTGTTGGATCGTTTTTTAAGATGAGGCCTCACTACGCAGCACTGGCTGGCCTGAAACTTGCTATATAGACCAGGCTGGCTTTGAATGCACAAGAATCTGTGTCCTGAGTGCTGGGATTAAAGGTGTATGCCACCACACCCAACATAGCAACGTAATTCTTAATGACAGTGAAATACTGGGGAGAAATTTCTATCAGCAGAACCGAACATACTTGATAAACTTAACAAAAGAAAGATGGATATGCCCAAGGGCCCGTGGGCAGCTAGGCTCACCAGCTCTCCCTGTGACTGTGTCACTGGAGCAGAGGGTTTGGGGAGAAACAAGACCCATGAAGGTTTGCTGGCGCCAATGGGACTTTAGAGATCAGGGGCCACTTGAGCCACTCACATTCCCTTTTATTCCTAGAGATTTAATATCTGCCTACCTAGTAAACGGCCATGATTGAAGAAAAGAAGACAAGAAAAAGAATAGCTTGCAGCTGGCCCTCAGCTTTAGATAATCAGGGCTTCAATGCTTTTTACACACAAAGGAGACCATGTGTAAAACATTAGCTAAATGCAGATATAAATCTAGTCTTTGACCAATCCAGACCTAATCAATATACTTTTCCACACCCCTTGAACTTTGAGTTTTCTGGCAATAAACAACAACAACAAAAATCCCAAACCCCGTCCAAATCCATAGTCCAGACATCCCAGCTTCAGCTCTCCTTCCTGTCCCACACTGTTGACAGAACAACTCCTGTTACCACGTTCATTCCAGTGGTGATTCACATTCTTCTGGAAGAAAAAAATAGATGCTTGAAAGACAGAAAATTGCTCTTGTAATCACTTAATAAGGATTCCTGGACTGGAATACAGAGCCATGAACATGGATTTATGCTTAACCTTCATGAATTCCTTTCCCTCAGTTATTCTCATTGGACATGGTGGTGTGTTCATTTAACTAGCAAGGTGAATGGGGAAAGGAGATCACCCACAGTAAGATTTAGGTTTTTACAAAAGCAGAGGAAGTTCTTTTTATTTATTTGTTTTGCGTGTGTGTGTGTGTGTGTGTGTGTGTGTGTGTGTGTGGATGTTTTGCCTGCATGTATGTCTGTGCACCACACACATAATCTGGTGTCTACAGAGTGAGGAAGAGGGCATGGGATCTCCCAGAACTGGAGTTGTAATCCACCATGTGGGTGCTGGGAATTGAACCCAGGTCCTCTGGAAGAGAAGCCAGTGCTTCTAACTGCTGAACCATCATCTCTCCAGTCCCTACAATAAGAATTTTGATTGAAATATAAACACATTAAGAGTACTTTGTTGGGGCTGGAGAGATGGTTCAGCAGTTAAGAGTACTGGCTGTTCTTCCAGAGGATCCAGGTTCAATTCCCAGCACCCTCATGGCAGTTCACAACTGTCTGTAGCTCTAGTTCCCAGGACCTGGCACCCTCACACAGACGTACATGTAGGCAAAACATCAATGTACATAAAATAAAAATAAATAAATGTTTTAAAAAAGAGTACTTTGTTAAACTTACAAATTTGTATATACATCATAATATACATTTTGTGTGTGTGTGTGAAATGTGTTTGCTTAGCTTCATCAGTTTTAGGTAGAACTAAGTTACTTTATTTCCTTCCCCAAAATATTTGATTTGGAAAAAAAAAACTCATGCAATTTGACTTACAGAGTAGAAGGGGAAGCAAGTAGTCGGTGAGGGAAACCTACCCCTGCGACAGCCAGTTCCCTGGGAAGATTCACGGCCATGTCTCAAGACCATCCTGAACTCATTCCAGCACTGGACTCTGAATCACTGGAAGCAAGCGCTGCTGTTTCCAAGACTATCTTTGCCTCAAAAAGGAGAAAATTCAAGACATGCAACCTAATCCTCTCACTATGTGGAAAAGAGATCAACCCATTTGTAACAAAACCCGAAAAACAACAGCTAAGTAAATACTTAGGGTAAGTGTCTCCTACCTCAATAGCCCTGCATTTTGAAAGTGAATGAAAGCAAATATACACGAGTGGTTGGTGCAATAATAATAAGGTGGTTTGGGTTGGGTTAACTGAATATAACCCACACAAAATATGTTGTTGTGAATTCTTTCAGAAAAGGGTAGGAGGCATATATATAACCAGCAATCTCTCTCTCTCTCTCTCTCTCTCTCTCTCTCTCTCTCTCTCTCTC
>LOEQ01001044.1:99234-109335 GCA_001685075.1 Bramus lutescens
CCCTGCCTTCACTGGCTCATTTTCTTCTTCCTCTCTCCTCTCAACCAGCACAGCAGAGAATCTATAACTCAGATGGTGTGCTAGAACCTCCCTGGGAATGGGCGTGGCTTTAAAATAAATCCCCTTGTGCAGACTCCACCTCGGAAGAATCTGGCATTCGTAGTGCCTCAAACTCCCTTTGTGCAGTCTGAGGTGGGGATCACAGCGATCTAAGGTCCCGTGTATCAGTCATCTGCCTGAGGAATGGTTCTTCTTATCTCTTATCTCCTGCTCATCCTCTCCTCCATTCTGTGTTCAGGGCTTCGAGGCAAATACAGCAGCTAAATTAAGTCTGGAGAGAATATTTTACAGATTAGAAATTTGCTCATCTAGAGCTTGACTATGAAATCTGCCCCGCTGGTTGGTTCATTTGAACACTTGGTCCCCAGATGATGGCACTGTTCTGGGAATTTGTAGGACCTTGTGATATAGGGCTTTTCTGGTGGATTTAGGCCACCAAGGGCAGGGCTCGAAGGTTGTAATCCAGTCTTGATTGTGGCTCTGTTCTCTACTTCCTGGTCATCCACAATGTGCACAAGCCTGCTGCAAGCTCTCACCATCATAAAACTCCTGTGCCTTTCCCACCAGCAAAGATCAGTATCAAGCTCACGCCTTTAATCCCAAAACTCAGGGAGGCAGAGGCAGGTAGATCTATGTCTGTGAGTTAGTGATCAACCTGGTCTACAGAGCAAATTCCAGGACAGCCCCCATCTCAAACAAACAAATGAAAAAAGAAAAAAAAAAGGCCGATATCTCTGATATCTCTGAAACCATGATCTGACTGAAGTCGACCTTCTTACCTTGCTTCTGCCAAATATCGTCACAACAATGAGAAAAGTGACTGGTACCCCTAGTGAAAAGTATCTACTGGGCAAAGTACATAACTCCATGGGCAGGGGTCATACCTGGAATGCACAAGGCTCTGGGTTCCATTTCCTGTTACCCCCTCAACACACACCCAAAGAATGAAGGCAGCATGCATCAGTCAGGCATGATGACACATGCTTGCAATCCAAGCACTTGAGAGGTACAGGCAGGAGGATCAGTGTCATCCTTGGCTACATTGAGACCAGCCTATGCTAGCTGGAGCCCTGTCTCAAAACAAAAGTTCATTTGTCTCATGGTTATGGAGGCTGCATAGTCCCAAATGAAGGGTCTGTGTCTCATCAGGCCTCCCCTGCTCTGTTACAGCAGGGCAGAAGGTATCACATAGAAAAAGGAAGGGAGATTGAGAATTCCTTGAGACAGGATTTCTCTGTGTAGCCCTGGCTGTCCTGGAACTCACTCTGTAGACCAAACTCACAGAGATCCACCTGCCTCTGCTTGCTGGGATTAAAGGGTGTGCCACCGCCACCCGGGAACTCATTCCTTTTACAATAAGATACTCCCAAGGAAGGAAGCCATCTCTGCGCTGACATCATACACATAAACTCACCATCTCTGACAAGTCCTCTTCCCAATATTGCCGCACCAGGGATTAAACTTTCCACACCACACATACGCTCTGAGAGGACACATTAAAACCAGAACAATCTGAAAGTTGCAGTTGCAGACGGATTGGGGGTGGGGGGCATGCTTGAGAGGAGGCTCTCTGGTAGCTAATGGGATGGTAGATGTCATCTATGTAGTCATGCACCTGCCCACACCCCTTAGGGCCTTGGGGGTGGGTGGGGAAACATGTGGGCATTTGAGATTGTCCCATCTGAAATGCCCAGATCAGTTCTACCCACGCATCACCACCCAATGAAGGAGCATCCTCACTCAGGCAATAGCTACTCAAAAGGGCCCAGAAATTGCCCCCCCCCGAATAGATTCAACCAGATAAAGTTTTTGTCTTCCTATGGTCCAGGTCAAATTGCACAGCAAGTTTAGTGAAATTAGCCCATGAGGCTAAGGACTTCACTAGTACCACCATCTCCTCCCTGAAGCCTGCTTTAACTGTCCACTCTTCATGGGCCTACCGTTTCAATCCATAAAACCCCATTTTTTCTCATTTAGTACTTGAATACAGTCTGCTAATAATTCTGTGTGTACTGGTCTGTGAGTTCAGCTCTCCAACTAGCCTGGGTACATGAGTAGAGGGCATTCAAGTTCCAGGTGAACAAGGTCAAGTTTCAGATTTGTTGGTTGTTTTGGTGACTTAATACTGCTTGATTCCTTTTATTTTTGTTTTGTTTTTTTAATTTATTATTATTATTATTAGTGTGTGTGTGTTTGTCTGTGTTGCACATGTCATAGCCTATGTGTGCTCAGAGAACAACTTCATATAGTCAACCTTCTCCTTCCACCTTTGAGCATGTTCTGGGGGTTGAACTCAGGTTCTCAAAGCAAGCATTTTCTTCCTCTCCATAGCCCACTGCTTGCTTCTAAGAAAAAAAAATATGTATATATATAATGTATGCATATATATCATGGTGCTGATCAAATGAAAAACTAAAATATGCAACTAGATAAGACAGAGATGAAAGGCAAGATGAGGAACCATATAAAAGAAGGCAAAGAGACTGAGAGATAAGTTTATGAATGGATTCTAAATTGAAATCTGGGCTTCTTGACAGTTAAACAGAAACCGGAAACACCAGTGGTTATGTCATCGTTGCTGTCTGAAGAGAGGAAGCAAGAACAGCTCCTGAGGAAGTGCACTCTTTTCCGTCTGGTCAACTCTGAATGAAATGTATCAAACCCTACAAGTCAAGACTGAGCAAAAGTAGACGGTCTCTTCAGGTGAGTTTTCAAACTGAGAAGTAGATCTGGGGCAGGCAAGACGGACTGACAGGTTCAGATGCTTTGCCATCAAGCCTGGCTATTTTGAGTTCAATTCCTAGCTCTCACATGGTGGAAGAACTAATTCCTCTGACTCCCCTATACAGGTTATGGCACTTGTGTACATATGCACACTAAAATAAACTAAAAAATGTAGAAAAAAGGGTGGAATTTTTCCCCCCTGATTTGTTATTGTTGTTCTGTTTTCTGAGACAGGGTTAGGGTTTCTCTGTGCAACAACAGTCTAGCTGTCCTGGAACTCGCTCTGTACACCAGGCTCACCTCAAACCCACAGAGATCCACCTGCCTTTGAGTACTGGGATTAACACCACACCTGGCTCCTGATTATTTACGTCTACCTTTTAAGAGATTCAGATTGACAGCCCTGAACTCATTAGAGGCATTCTTTTTGTTTTGCTTTGTTTTGTTTTGTTTTGTTTTGTTTTGTTTTTTGAGACAGAGTTTCTCTGTGTAGCCCTGGCTGTCCNNNCTGTGTAGCCCTGGCTGTCCTGGAACTCACTCTGTAGACCAGGCTGGCCTTGAAATCACAGAGATCTATCTGCCTGTCTCTGCCTCCCTAGTGCTGGGATTAAAGGTGCAAGCCACCACTGCCTGGCTGCTAGAGGCATTGTTGTGACTTGTTTTCTTGTATCTAAAGGTGGTCTCCAACTAACTATGTAGCAAAGGCGGGCCTTGAACTCCCAATCTTCCAACCTCTACTTTCCAAGTTGATTGGACTATTGAACTAAGCTAAAATATTATGAATATATTAACTTCTTTTCTTTCTTTCCTTCCTTCCTTCCTTCCTTCCTTCCTTCCTTCCTTTTGAAACAAGTTTTCTCTGTGTAGTCCTGGGTGTCCTGGAACTCACTTTGTAGACCAGGCTGGCCTCAAACCACAGAGATCTGCCTGCCTCTGCCTCCCGAGTGCTGGGATTAAAGGCATGAGCCACCACAGCCCCACTGCCCAGCTAAATGTATCAGTTTCTAAGGATATTGTTTTTAAAAGGTTTGTTCAAATTTTAGTTGTCTAGAGCTTTCTTTTTAAACGTTTTTTATTTACTTTCTATCCCTGCGTGCATTTGTATGCTGCAGCACCGTGCGGAGGTCAGAGGACAAGCTATGGGAGTCAGTTCTCTCTTACCATAAGGGTTGTAGAGATGGGACTAGGCTCAGGTGGCTTTATCCACTGAGTCATCTTGCCAGCCTGTCGACTGCCCAGAGTTTAAGGAAAGTCTGGGTATGCATCTCTTGGATGAGGAAAGGGTGGGCTAGAGGGGGAGCTCTGCGTATGGCGAGGGGAAAGGGAAAAAATGGGAACAGAGCATTCCACATGCCATCCTATCTTCTTAGGAACCAGACAGGATTATCCACTCTTCCCGGAGGCCACTTCCCCGGCCACATCCCCAGGAAAGGGAGAGAGGGAAACAGTGTGTCACCAAGGGCCCAGCCCAGAGTAGAATCCTAAGAATGGCTAGCGGACTGCCTGGTCCCACGGATCATCCTTTAATGCGTGCTACACTTTTGGTTAGTTGTTGGTCTCACTTCCAAAAGTCAAGGAACAAATAATTAGATGACTCAAAAAAGACTTTCCATTTTTGATTTTATCTGGGACCTTTAAAAAAAAAAACCTTTTTTTGTGGATAGGAGACCCAAACAAACTAATAAGCTACAGAGTGTTGTTTTTCAATCCCTTCTAGACAACATATCATTGAGGAAACTGGCCTGGGACTCTGGGGCCCAGGAGCTATGGGTAGCATAAGTCCCTCTTCCTGCCCATTCATTCCCATCCCAGGCCCCAGGGTGGAGTGACCAGCAGAGGCAAGCTCTAATGACCCACCAAATATCCAGGTCCATAGATTATTAAATGTCTAAGCAGTGGGTCTGAGGCGAGAGGTCAAGGCCAAAGGTACAAGCCCCTGACACAAGCTTCTGGCTTCTTTGGTATTTGGAAGGCAGCAACTTCCATGTACTTCCTGCTGGAGTGGGAAGGGTGGTTAGAGCAGGCAGGACAGGCACCTGTATGGGTCAAGGGCATCTGAGTCTCCTGGGCTCCCTGTCCTTGCTTCTCTGGGCCTCAGAGAGATTCTCATAAGAGAAAAGAGCAAAGCAGAGGTTCGTCTCCCCTCTTCTAGGATGTCAGCTTGTTACTTCTGGGTCAACAGGAACTGGGTTTAGTACTCGAATATGTGTCCTGGACTCATTTCCAGTTCTCTGGTAAGCCAGCGTCAGAGACTCAGGCCCCCTGCTTTCCTGGAATTAGAGGAAAGGGATTTATCAGGACTGTGCTTGCTTCTCAGCTCTGAACTCCTTCCAAGCCCTGATTAGAACATTTGCCAGTTTATGAATCTTAATTATCTAAGAAAGAATCCCAGCCAAGATACAGAATCAGACTAGATGTCCACCACCAGAATAGACAAAGAAAATGTGAACAAGGTCGGTGAAACAGCTCAGCATGCCTGCCAAGCCTGATGACCTGGGTTCTGGCTCCGGGATCCACATGGTGGAAGGTGAAGAGAACAGGCGCTCACAAATTGTTCTCTGACTCCCACACAGGTGCCACAGCACGTGTGCCCCACCCCCACACCTCTCCTCTTGCAGAGGACCTCAGTTTGATCGTTAGGACCCACATGGGGCAGCTCACAACCATCTATGAGTCCAGCTCCAGGGCCTCCAGCATCTTCTTCTGTTCTCCTCAGGCACCCATGCACACATGCCCTGCACATGCAAGGACAAGGACACCAATCGAAACAACAAAAATATACCTTTTTAGAGCCCCACCAAATAAATAAATTAATGAATTCAGAGGGGGACAACTATTTCCAACAGGAGGAAAGATAAGAGAAGGCAACAGGAAGCTGACTGTGGGCAACGTGAAAGTACAACACAAAGTCATAAGGAAACCCGTATTTACCTAAGTAAAAAATAATAGACTAAATATGAAGAACCTCAAGGCTGGGCGTGTACTTGAGTAGTAGCACACTGCCTGCCTGGTACGCATAAAACACTGTGTTCTCTCCTCAGCATCGAGAGGGAGACGGACATGTCAGATGAGCTTTCTCTGGTTTTCTTTAGTAGAAGGAGCTGAGTGGATAAGCAAGACTTGGCCAAGCAGGTGTCCCTGCTGCTGGCACAGTCAGAATGATCAGCACCGTCCAACAGAAAGCCTGGAGACTCTGTAAGGACAGTGGTGTTCACCATAACACCCAGGGAAGCTGGTGGCAGAGCAACCTATGAGACAGCACCAGTCTCTGTGCCATGTGATCGCTCTTGCCCCTCTCTTCGGTAACCATACCTATGGACTTGGCTGTGATCCTCCGTTTCTGGTTCCTCTCTTTGCTTGCTTGCTTGCAGGGTTTGTTGTTGTTGTTACTGTTATATTATTGCTGTTATTTTTTTAATAGGCTCTCATGTACCCCAGGCTGATTTTGAACTCTGTGTAGCTAAGGTAGGTAGCTAAGGAATACTCTGAGAAGATCTCCCTGCCTCTAATTCCCAAGTGCTGGGATTATAGGCATGAATTAGCATACCTGGTTTATGCAATGCTGAGACCTGAACCCAGAGCCTCATGCATGCTAGACTAGCGTTCTATCCACTGAGCCATATCTGCAATCCGACCTTGAATTTCTGATCCTCCTTTCTCCACCTCCAGAGCGCTGGATTACAAACAGGTACCACCAGGCCTGGTTTATGTAACACTGGGGGTTGAATCTAAGGTTTTATCCATGTTAAGCAAGAGCTGTATCAGTTAAGCTATATCCTCAACGCTACATCCCTTGTGTTTTCTGAGTCAGTTCTAAGCTTTCCTATGATTCTGAGTTGTCCAATGGTGTTAGAAACAAATTGCTTAAGTCAAGTTGGTTTCTGCGGCTTGTTGTAGCCAAGACCTCTGACTCTGACAATATACATCTGGTTTGGTCAATCATTTTATTCATTTCCTACATTCTTTTGGCCTTTGCCCTCCTGACAATGCTATAAGTAACCCAGACAAGAAGGAATGAGAGCTCAGAAAGTTTGACCTCAGCTGGGATATGAGCCAGAACACCCGAACATTCAAGCATCAGGTCCCTTACTTTTTTAGGTTGTGGTGAATATATGATGAAGGGGACAGGAGGCTGCAAGACATCCAACATCCCTTTAAAAATATCTCTAACAGCTGGGCAGTGGTGGCTCATGCCTTTAACCCCTGCACTTGGGAGGCAGAGGCAGGCAGGTCCCTGTGAGTTCAAGGTCAGTTTGGTTCACAAAGCGAGTTCCAGGACAGCCAGAGCTACATAGAGAAACCCTGTCTCATAAAAACAAAACAAAACAAACACACACACACACACTATATAAATACATATCTATATGTATACACACACACATATATACACATATACATGCATACATACATATGTGTATGTATGTATGTATCATAGAGGCAGATGGATCTCTGAGTTTAAGGCCAGCCTAGTCTATAAATCGAGTTCTAGGACAGGTAAGGCTGCACACACAAAAAAAGTCTGAAAAAATCAAAATAATAAAATAATATTAATAATAATAAAAGTATTTCTAACATGGTTATAACATGTTAATGATTTTCCACAGTATTTAAAGATCACGAAAGCTACGTGAGAGCTAAAGATTAAGGCCTGTGCGCAGAGCCAGTGCCTCAGATTTGCAGGTGTTGATTGAGCAGTTAGAGCCTGAAGCTTTCGCCATCAGACACTCAACAGCAGAGAGGCTACATTCCCGAGTAGGCAGTGCTGACTTGGGTCCAGCCCAGACAGCATGCCAGTCCATTTCTTCTTGGAAGGGGGCTCCAAGAATGCCTGCAAGCTGAATCGAGATGCTCTCCAAAAAGCGTTTGAATCTGTTTCAACAGTATTGGCAGACTGCAAAGAGGCCGTCTGCATCTAGGAAGCCAAGCACAGCGTTCTAGCTACCTTGACCGTCAGAGTGTCAGCTCACTATTTGTAGTAAGCCTGGCTCAGAAGAGAACTCTTACTTGAAATTTGCTTTTGGGTGGCGGGGCAGTATCTTGCTCTGTAGCTCCAAATGGATTCCGTCTCCACCTCCTGAGTGCTAGGATTACAGAGGTGTGCTCGTTCGGATCTGGGTCTTCAAGCACGCATTTGTTATAAATGGAGACAGGTATTCATTCTTTTTTTGTTTGTTCTCTGTGTAGGTTCTCTGTGTAGCCCTGGCTATCCCGAAACTCTATTTATAGACCAGGCTGGCCTTGAATTCAGAAATCTACCTGCTTCTGCCTCCAGAGTCTGGTATTAAAAGTGTGCACCACCACATCTAAATCAGATACTAATTCTTGTTTAAGGGATTAGGTAATGAAAATTTAATTTTTTTATTACATTTATTTGTATGTGTGCATTTGTGAAAGTCAGAGGGCACTTGTCAAAGTTGGTTCTCTCCTTCTAGTGTGTGGGTTCTGGGAATCGAACTCAGGTCGTCAGGCTTGGTTGCAAGGGCCTTTACCCACTGAGCCATCTCACCAGCCTTTTATAAATTCTCACTTTCTGGTTTTAACACCCCTGCTGTTGCAGGTGGAATTTGCAGGACCCCACACTCCAATTTCTTGTCTGAAATGTGACATTTCTAGTATCATGTTGTCCTTCAAAACATCCTACGGTCCAAGTTTGTATTTGGTCGTAGTAGATACAAACAGCCCTCAATGTGGCCGTGGTCTAGAATCGCCCAAACTCTATTCTCCTGGGAACTTCCTCTAGGTCGACTGAAGAGCTCACAGTGATCGACTCAAAAGGCAGACCATTTTGGCATCCTTTAAGTGGTAACCCTATAGCCCAGTATAGAATTCCCATCCCACCTGTCCTTTTTAACTGATGGCAGAGCTGTCAAGAAAGTCACCTTGTAAGCAAAGCATGCGATCTTTCTCCCAATGAGCTACATCCCCCAGCGACGTTAGACACTTCCAACTGCTTTCCAAGGAAGCAACACCCATCCTGGGTTTATTTTCAAACTCCTATTGATGAGCAGGAGATGGTTAATGTGACCTTTCCCACACTGTCTGTGAAGTATCTTACACGTTTCAAACCAATATGAGGACCCAGTGACACCTGCTAGTCCTCTCTAAGGATGCTGTAACTCCTTTTGTCCTGGGTTTCCAGATACAAGCAGATTTGGGGAGGGGGGACCCATAGGAAAATTAGGCAAGGATGGTCAGTTTATTTCCTCTGCTTCTTCCCTATGGAGAGGTCAGCCATTTCCAGAGTAGGGGCAAAATAGAGAAGGGAGTGATGTAAATCTCAGCAGGGAGAGCAGAGAAAGGAGCCGGAATGGCAGCAAGCGCTGGGGTTTAGCTGCCAGCAATAATCCGATGCCCTGCATCGCTATGGGGAGAGGAGCCAAGACTTCCCAAATCCAAGCGCCCTAACAGGATTGCAAAAGACACACCCATCGGCCCACAGACAGACAGCACTGCCCAGAACCCATGAGACGACACCTTGGGAAGCTGCCCACGTTCCTGGAGACCTCCCTGTAAAAGCTGCCTTTGTCCAAGGCAGGCGATTGAATCCCCGGCCTAGTGATGCAGAGCTGTCGCACAGAACTGGAAGGGGCGGGTATTTTTGATGAGAGCTTTCTTGCAGAACTTTGTCCTCCGCTTTGTTGCAGGGCTAGCCGCCAGTTCTTCCGGGTGGCAGCAGGCAGGGCCAACCGAGCAGGCACGCAAAGGCGCTGGGAGAGCTTTGATGTCAACAGAGGTAGGCAGGGCAGGCCCCAATGGAAAACTGTGAAGTCAGCAGAGTTATCTCTGGCACTCCTCCCTTTTCTAGCTTCCCATTTCTCCACCCATTTCCCCCTCTCTGCTTCCAGCTTCTCATTTCCCAGGGGGACCCTGGAATATATGAAAACCCGCTGTCAGCAGATAGGAGCGCCCCCTCCCCCAACCCGGACTCCAGGCTGCAACTATTGCAGTCTGCTCCCTCCCAAGTCTAAAACAAACAAAGGCGCGCGTTCCAGGTTCCATACATTTCCTAAGAAAGCCAGTGCAGAAACCCTGCCCTTGGTGCACCCACAGTTAAACCCTGAGGAGTTTGGGGCCTCGAGTTTGAAGTGGTCTTTCTGTCTCCCAGGGCTTTAGAAGGACTCCAAAGTGTCTCAGACCAACACAGCTGCTTGGTGGATGGCTCAGATTTAAACCACAAATTATAAAATGATAAATTCGCTGCTCAAGTCTCTTCCAGGAAAGACCATGTTGTCAAGATTCAGTTACAACCTCATGGACGTCGGAGCCTGTCTAGTTGCTGACTAATTCTCACACCCAGTCTCCTGCCTGAGAGTTTTT
>LOEQ01001044.1:113717-124583 GCA_001685075.1 Bramus lutescens
CCCAGACCACCGAGAAGCAAGATGTAACCTGCCTGGCTGAAAGGTACAGAGCCACGTGGCTAACACAGATAAGAATAATGGGTTAATATAAGCTACAAGAGCTAATAAGAAGACTGAGCTAATGGGCCAATCAGTTTATAATCTTATGGAGATCTCTGTGTGATTTTCTTTAGTTCTTGCCAGCTGTGGGGTATGGGTAGGACAGAAACCCCAACAAGCAAGCAGGCCCCTCATGTTATATCTTCCTTAATATGGACAGTAGGTATTATATATGTAAAGCTCCTAAAATGTTGCCTGTCACACAGAAAATTGTAAGTAAATATTGGTTCCTATAATAGTCTGCACACATGTTGCGGCAGTTTGAATGAGAGTGGCTGCCATGGGCCCAAGTGTTTGCATACTTAGTCCCCAGATGGTGAACTGTTTGGAAGGATTGGAAGGATATGGAGGTGTGGTCTTGTTGGAGGGAGTGTGTCACTCAGGGTGTGATTTGAGGTTTCAAAAGCTCAAGCTAGGTTCTCTGCCTGCTGCCTGTGGATCTGGATATAAAGCTCTCAGCTACTGCCCAGTATCATGTCTGTCTGCATACTCCATATTCCCCACCATGATTGGAAATGGGCATAGCCTCTAAAACTGTAAGCAAGCTTCCAATTGAATTCTTTCTTTTACAAGAGTTACCTTGGTCATAGTGTCTCTTCATATCAATAGAAACCCTAACTGAGACACATGCTATACTGTGATTTACTTTCTCTTAATATAATTGTTTTTTTTCTTAATTTTTTCTTGTTCTTTTCTTTTTAGTTTTTTGAGTCAGAGTTTTTCTGTAGCTTTGGAGCCTGCCCTGGAACTCACTCAATAAACCAAGATGACCTCGAACTCACAGAGATCCACCTGCCTCTGGGATTAAAAGGTGTGCACCACCGTCCAACTTGTTTTACTTCTTAAAGGCTTTAAATATTTACTTATTTAATTTTGTGTGTGTGTGTGTTTGCTTACATGTATGTATTATGTACACTAAATGCATGCCTGGTGATGAGATCAGAATAGAGCATCAGATACCTTAGTACTGAAGTTCCAGATGTTTATGGACTTCCATTGGGTGCCAGGAACTGAACCTGTATCCTCTGGAAGAGCAGCAAGTCCTCTTAACCACTAAGTCATCTGTCCAGGCCAGATGTCTCATTTTAAAAGTGGTGAGAGTACTTCACACCACAACCACTCTGATTTATTCAAAATATGTTCCATTTGGGGTTGTTTATAGCATTTGGATCCTTTCTCATTTGAGGATGAAATAGAATCCTAGGGTTGATCACCAGCCATAACAACTTTCTACTTTATGTATTTAACAAATACGTTGTTACCTTGCATACATAACCCTTGAGCGTGGCAGTAACGTATGCTCTTGACCATGGCAGCAACAGATGCTCACGACCAGCAGGTTTATGATAGTTGAATCCCAGCTCATACTCTCCATTACTAAGTGAGCAAACGTAACTCATATAATAACACTATTAGAATAAGGATTATTTAATTGCTGTCATTACAGGCATGGAAACTGAGGCATACAACAGTTGATTGACTTGTCAAAATTGCACAACTAGAAGGAGGAGTGTTAGACTCCAACCCCTGCAGTTCACTTCCTGAGTCCACACACTTTTTGGTTGTTTTTTGTTGGTTTTGTTTTGTTCATTCTGTTTTGTCTTTTTGTCTTTTGGGGGGGGTGATTCGACACAGGGTTCTCTGCGTAACACCCCTGACTGTCTTGGAACTCCCTTTGTAGACCAGGCTGACCTTGAACTCACAAGGGCTGGGATTAAAGGTGTGTACCACTGTTTGTTGTTTTTTTCAGACTGGGTCTCACTATGTAGCCCAAGATGATTTGGATGCACCAACCTTGAGCTTCCCAAATGCAGGGTTCCTGGCATGCACCAACTACCACACTCAACTGAGTCCATATCTCCCTACTCTTTTAGACAGGGTCTCACCATGTAGTTCTAGCTTGTGTAGGACTAAATATGAAGACCAGGCTGGTCTACAATTCACAGAGGTCTGACTGTCTCTGTTCCCCACTGCTGAGATTAAAGGTGAGTGCCACCAGCTCAGTACTTTGTACTTCTCCCAAACCTGTGGCTTTCACTTCATTGAAACCCCCAAGCTTCATCCTGTCACATTTTACATCTGTCTTAAGAATGCGAACTCAGCTTCTTTGGATATATTTAGGAATCTAAATAGTTAAGTGGCCCAATGGCACCATGACTGCTAAATCAACAGGACTCCTCAGATGGCCAAGAGCCAGCCTGTCTAAGGACTGTTACTGAGGACAGCCAGCCACGCTGAGAAGGCCCTGTGGTCATTCCAGTGCTTGCTTCCAGAATGTTTGTTCTGAGTCTGAACTCTCAGTTCTGTGTCTCGTGCTACACTGGACAGCTAGTTGCTGAACAAACTCCATGCAGGGCAGCAGACAGCCAGAAAGTAAAGAAACAATTGTATTGCAGTTGGGTGGAGAACAATGCATTTCCAATTAGGTAGTTCAAAACTCCTGAAAATAACCTGATTTTTTTTTTCTGATTGTGTTGGGGCTGAGTCTTTCACAACTGACTTGGTCAACTCCTATTTCTAAAATGCTAAGGCTCAGGAGTTTGCTCAAAAAAGTTTGCTAGTCAAGTATGAAATAAGCCTCTATTCTCTATCTCGGTTCCCATGCCCACCCTCTAGCGCTGTTAGCTTTTAGACTTATGCACTAAATGCCTTTTTGTTTAAAGATATGACAGAGATATTTCCTTTGGCATGTGCCCCGACAACCTGGGAAGTGCACACTTGACATTAGCCACAGGAAAACATTTTTAAAAAACAAACAAAACTTGAAGGAACAACAAAATAACAAAGTAAAGAAAACTATGAACTTACAATCTTTAGAAATCAGGACAGCTCTCCACATGGAAGACTTTCATGAAACTCTGTGGGGTAATGTTTTTCATTGTTAATGGGAAAAATATAAACATATATTCATAATAAAATATTCTGGAAAATTGTTTTAGTAGTGATAAGAGTGTGTACTTTATTTCAAAAGCCACTCCTCATCCTAACATCCTAAAGCCTGCATTTCCCCCCTAAAAATAGCCTCCTATCTCTGGATTATGTTCCTACAGAAAGACAGTGCAGCAGGCCAGTCTTCCACCCATGACAAAGCTTGATTTTTGGCTTGTGGAGCTTCCTGTCCTGCTCCACCTGTGACATGTTGAAAGGAGACTTGGAAATTATGGACTTTGCTGTTCTCTGTGAGCCTTTGCCATGGCTCTGGCCCTTTGGATTTTAGGAAGTAGAGTGGTAGTGGGGAGGGAAGGGAAATCCTCGATTTAGCAGAGAAGGGAGCTTCTAAGGGGCAGTCTCTATTTCTAGCCTTTGCTGTTCACAATAAACAAGTGAGAAACTTACCTTTACTCCGGGTGTTTAATCCAATCTCCATCACAGGGATGTAGTTGAGCAATGCGTGTCCTGGGCTGGGATAGGACAAAGGGCTTGACTTACCTTTGATCACAGGACATAAAGCCGAAGGTCAAATACAAGGACCTATGTCCTAGCAGAATTGCTAGAACCAAAGTCAAGTTGATTGCAAAAGTCGTGATTCATTTTCACTTAAACATCAATTAAGAAAAAACAATCAAAAACCAAACCTAGTGTAGTGATACACACCTGTAGTCCTAGTACTTGGAAAGTGGAAACGGGAAGATGGGAGAGTTCCTTGTCATCCTAAGCTTCATAGTGAGTTTGGGGCCAGCCTGGGCTACCTGAGACTTTCAAAGCAACACAACAAATCAGCCACTGTAGCCTCCTGTCCCAGTCTCTTCCATGAACATCACCTAGTAGACACTGCTATAACCTTTGTCTCCTGCTACAGGAGTGGAGCCAGCAGTCCTGTTTTATGTCATGTGGTCCCAGTAAGATTTCATGGCTAATAGGACCTGATTCAAGGGCAGCCAGTCCCTAGACTGCATAAGTTTGTATGGTCTGTGGTTAGGTCTAAGAGCACGCTGGGCCCAGTTATTATCATGCCTGTTGTGCTCTTCACACACGTACTTAGTACATATAGTCCTAAATAAACTGTTTTTACATTTATTTATTGTGTATTGTGTATAAGAAGGGCGGGTGTGTATGGGTGGGTGAGTGTGTATGGGTGCTATACCATAGCATAACTATGGCAGTCACAGGGTAGTTTTCGGGAGTCTGTTCTCTTCCATGGTGTAGTTCCATGGATCAAACTCAGGGTGGCAAGCTTGGCGGCAAAGCCATATTGTTGACCAATAACTCGTTTTTTAAGGTTATTGTTTTGTTTTGTATTTTGGGTTTTTCCCCCCCTTTTTCTTTTCCCCTAAAAAAGAGGAAGAAGGAACAGGAAGATGAAGAAGATGAGGTGAGTGGCGATGAGGGGAAACTACACAGGCGCTATCAGTCACTCCGCTGCTTATAGAGGTGCCAGAGAAACAGAGAGAAAAGTCACCAGCATGTAGCAAAGCAGGAAGGGGTGTGACCTACTATTCTTTCATGCCAGAATCAGTGAAACTCTGCGTATTTGAATTGATGCATTCTGTAGAACAGCCCGAGTGGCTCTCACCTGAGAATTAACTTTCAATGCTAATTCTTCTGCAGCTAGCTCATTATGGTTTTTGTTGATGGATTTCTGAAAGATACTTGTAGAAATTATCTTCTCTGTTTTTGCAGTGCCCTGAACATTCTAGACAGGCCCTTTTGCCATTAATATGACCTGTGCTCTCTAAAAGGTTCCATTATCTTATTACGTGTTTTTCTTAATATTCTTATGCTTGGGGTAACTGGAATGAGTGATAGCTACTTGCAGCCAAAACAAAGTCAAGCTAAGCGTTGTCTAATAGGCTACAATGGAGCTAAAATGAAGGGGACCGAGGAGTCAGAAAAGCCTGGAGCCGAAGGAACATAAACAGGTGAAGAGTCAAGCTCTGGGACGCACAGCTGTGCTCCAGCACTCAGGAGCCTAGGAGGCAGATGAGGGGGATAAGGAGTTCAAAGTCGTCTTCCCTTCTGGGCAAGCTCTAGGTCAGTTTGGGCTCTGAAGGAAATAACAACAGCAACAAAGATGAGTTGATTTTGTCAAGGCTTATGAAGTTACAAATAATGTTACTCAAACCAGTTTAAGTTGATTAAGAAAGAAAATATCAGAAGCCTAGGCATGGTAGTTCACAGTTTGAATCTTAGTACTGGGAAGGCAGGGGCAGGAGCAGCTCTGTGAGTTCAAGGCTTGGTTTACACAGCAAGTTCCAAGACATCCAGAGGCTACATAGAGAGACCTTGGTCTCTCTCTCTCTCTCTCTCTCTCTCGAAGAAGGAGGAGGAGGAGGAAGAGGAGGAGGAGGAGGAGAAGGAAAGAAATAAGAAATTTGTGTGCTCATGTAAAAGACACTGAATTAAAAACCAGGATCTTTAAAAGCTAATGCCAGAGTGTCCCTCAAACTGTTAATCATAGGATTGTTACAAGATGACCCAGCAACTCCACAACTATAGAGACAACTTGCACAACTATAAAGTATGTACAAGAACTAGTGTTCTTTGTGGCATTATTCACAATGGCAAAAACTGGAAAAAAAAAAAACCATGCTGTTGCTGCTGCTGTCGAGCATGCATCTATACAACGGTGTGTAGAATTTATTCCGTTTGTATGAGGTGTTCAGAGAAGCCAAATACACAGACAGAGATGTAGCAGTCTCTACCTCTGTGCAGAATAGATAATGAGGAGGTACTGCTAGCAGGCCCATAGTTCTTTGGAAGGGTTAGTGGTGAGATCGAAATGCTCTATAGCTAGATAGTGGCGATAGTTCTGAAGGTAGACGCCATTAGGTTGCACACTTGACAAAGTTCCACCTGGAATTACACAGGGACACATTTCCCCATCTCTTCATGAGGTTACCTGCTCATTGGGAGATGAGCTATGCTCCTTTCCGGAGGTGGAACATAGTAGACACAGGAAGGCATTGTTCAGTAAAGTAGAAATTTCACCCAAAAAGTCTGTTTCTTCGTGAAAAAGAACTGTTTTTACCTGTTTGCACAGATGTCTCTATACTTGTGGGAAATGCTATAACATTGTCTCCAGGGGGTGTTTTTATTTGTGTAGTACTTATTTTTGTTTGTTTTTTTTCTAGACAGGGTCTCTCTCTGTAGCTTTGGAGCCTGTCCTGGAACTTGCTCTGCAGACCAGGTTGGCCTCGAGCTCACAGAGATCCGCCTGCCTCTGCCTCCTGAGTGCAGAGACTTTACAGCATGTGCTGCCACATTCCGCCCAGGAAGTTTACTCCTAAAAGTAGATATTAATCTAGATTAATATTATTAAGTTTTATACAAAATAGGCACAGTTGCCATGAACTTACACTAAATGGCAATAGAATACAAAGACAGGACCAGGATTATCACTAATTGTTTTTATAAGGAATAAATGTTAGAGATGGAGAGCTATTAAAAGCACATATTTTGCAGTGGTTCTCGACTTTCCTAATGCTGTGATCCTTTAATACAGTCCCTCATGCTGTGGTGACCCTAACCATAAAATTATTTTCATTGTTACTTCGTAACTGTAATTTTGCTCCTATTATGAACCATAATGTATATATCTGATACGCACGATATCTGATATGGAACCCCTGTGAAACGGTCATTAACTTGGTTCCCAGCATCCAATCAAGTGGCTCACAATTACCTATAACTATCTTCAAGAGACCTCACCCTTGCTTCTGGACTCTACAGGCACCTACATTCATATGCACATACTGAACACAGACACATGTAATTTAAAAATGATATAAAGATAAGCATTTCAAAAAACATAGTTTCAAAGAAGAATAAATGTTATCACAGGGGAATATCACAGGGAAAATGTGAAGTGGCAGGCAGACCGTTTCTAGGACCAGTCTGGCTTCCCCAGAGATGTGCACTAGAACACGAAGGCTTGTGGAGCTGTGTTCACACTGGTACCAGCCGTCCTCATTCTCCCTCCAGTGTGTCCTTGAATGCCAGCTCAGGGTCCCCACAGGCCCAGGTAGATAGAGCTGTGTCATTAGTGCACAGCAATTGCCCTGTTGCCAGCCCTGACCCCAAATGCAAACTGTTTAAATACCATATTTGAGAGAAAGTGGGTTTTCTTTGACTGCATTGGCTTGGCAGAAATAATCCTCTAGAAGTACATGAACGCTTTTACAGTTTAGGTCTCCATATCATCCCCTGCCCCCCAGCAGCAAGAAATCTGGACAGGGACTTACTTCTGTTAACATTCTGGGACATGGCTTTTATTGTGTTGTTGTTGTTTTTGTTGTTTTTGAGATGGGGTCTTTAAACTACTACCAGGCTGAATTCAAACCCACCACATAGCTGAGGATGACCCTGAATTCCTGATTCCCCTGCCTCTGTTTCTCAAATGCTGGGATGGCTGGCATTTATCATACCTGGTGCAAAATTGAATTAAACTAGTACTGGGCATTTCCTTTTACTTGTTTTTTAAAAACACAGATCCAAAGTCATGTATATACCTTATCAAAGTAGGAAAGAGTGCAATAAAAAAAATACCACCTATATAACCCCAGAACCCAGAAGCAATATTAGAAACTCATCGGCAGATTTTCCTGCTCTTTCCTATGTAGAGCCATGTACAAATCATCATGTCTGTGAAATATCAAGATTATTCAACAATACTGTTTTATAGTTCATTTTTTTCCACTTAGGAAAATGCCAACTTTTTTCCATGTATTTAAACAGATTTTTACATTATGAGTTTTATACAACTTGTTTAGTCATAATCCTCTAGTTGCACATATAGGTTTTTAAATTTGGTGTTGTGACATAAAAAAAATTCAGATGACTGCCTTGCAGGTAAATTCAGGTGATTTCTTCTAGACTAATTTCTCAAGGTGAAATTTCTGAGGTAATGGTAGTCACATGTTAGGGATTTTATAAATAGTTCTCTGTGTCAGAAATGTTGAGCAATTGCTGAAAAGAGTCCTGTTTACATGACTTTCTTATCTACGTTGTTTATTTTTAAATATACTTTTCTGCAGACTGCAGAAATGGCTCATTGGTTAAGAGCACTGGCTCCTTTTGGGCCTGGTTCGGTTCCCAGCACCTACCTGATGGTTTGCACACATCTATAATTCCGGTTCCAGAAGGTATGATGCCTTCTTCTAGTCTCCACAGACACCAGGCACACAGGTGGTACACATGCATACATACAAACATACATACATGCAAGCAGGCAAACACTAATACAGATAAAATAAAAGCACATCTTTGAAAAGAAATCAATGTCTTTGATATTGGTTTTGTTTTGAGACGGGGAATCTACACATAGCTCAGGCTGGCTCAAATCATATCCTCTTGCCCCAGCCTCTTGGGTAATTGAATTATTAAGCAATATCTCCTCATTTAAATTTTTTTATCTGTATGGATGTTTCACCGACATGCATACAGAGCCCACAGAGGCCAGAAGAGGGGGGCTAGATTCCTGGAATTGGAGTTACGGTCTGTTGTGAGCCACCATGTGTGTGCTTGGTCCTCTGGAAGAGCAGCCAGTGCTCTTAACCAGCAAGCATCCTCTCCAACTCACTAGCTCCTTGTGATGTTTTTTCCTCTTTATCTTCTCTTCTTTAGTAATCCTTGCCAATTTATGTTTTCTTGGATATTTCCTTTGGCCTAGGTTCTCTAGTGCATACGCTCCTTGTTGCAAGTTTGCATCTCTAGAGTGGTACGTTTATTGTAATCCGTTGGCCACCGTCGCCCACAGAGTCCAGAGTTACATTTGGGCTCGTTCTTGGTGTTGTTTGAGCAGTGCCTGAGGCCATGGCCCCATCTTCATGTTATGATACAGAGTCTTTATCACTCTACAAAAAAATATAGTCTTCCATGCACTGCATGTCGAACCTCTGGCATGATCTTTTACTGGCTCTGTAGTTTTGCCTTTCACCCGATACAGCGTTAGATAATTAGAATTATACAATATATAACCGAGTAGCATTTTCATATTAATACTTATTTAAATTTCCTCCACAACTAGAGAAAGGCAAACTTACTAGTGCCTCACTTGAATATGCTGTCATTTTGAGCTTCTGCCAGTTCTCTCTTACACCGTTTCAGCTCATCTAGTATCTTCTTTCCTTCTGCTGCTACCATCCTCTCCTACTCTGCCCTGGGTTTTAGGTATTGGTAGCACTTGGCGCCACCGGCCGTAGCAAGGATCAGGACAGAGTATCTGCTGAGCTTGATGAGTGGAGAGACCAGAGCCCGGGCATCATCTTATCCTTTTGAAACAGGGTCCCAAGTAGTCCAGGCAGGGTTCCGATTTACCATGTAGCTGCGGTTGATCTTGAACGTCTGCTCTGCCAGCCTCCCATCTCTCTACTGTTGGGATTACAGGTGTGGAATACAACACCGAGTTCTGTAGTTCTCGGGATTGAACCTGAGACTCTAGGGAAGCCAGGCAAACTAGTAAACAAGTCACATCTTCAGTTTCCTAGCCTGCCAGCCCTGTGTCATCTCATGGCTCGATTTCTTACTTCTTCACTTGTAAGCGATGAGTATCCCATTTGTCCATTGTTCTACTGGAGGTGATCTATGATGTTGCTAAGATTGGGGCAATTAGGAACAAAGCTGCTGAAACCTTCTGTGCACAGATTTTTGTGGTGTGTACAATATTTTAAATACTCTTATTCACAGTTATTGATGATTTGTACTTTTGCCTTTGGAAAATGCCTGGGAAAATGTGTATATATATATTTTTCTTTTTCATTTTTTGAGACAAGGTCTTTCTGAGTAGTCCTGGTTGTTCTGGAACTGACACTGCAGATCAGGCTGGCCTCCACCTCAGAGATTTGTCTGTCTTTGCCTCCCAAATGTTCACATTAAAGCATGTGCCACCACCGCCCAGCTTTGCCATGTCTTTTTATGCCAACATTTCTTAACCTGTCAGGAGGCCACCACAAAGAACCTGGTTTTGTACAGCATTCTGGATAGATGAGATCCGCAGCCCCTTTGCACTGACAGGAAGATGTGATTGCTACAACTTTGACTCTGAAGGACCTTGGAATCTTCTGTAGGAATGGCTTCTCACTCTTGACTAGGGGAAGTCTGTGTGTATATGGGTCACACCAATCATTTCATAGGCTGGTCAAAGCTGTTTTCCCTGTGGAAGGAAGTTTGCATAGCCAATGTATAGAACAATGTTCAATTCCCAGATCCTTCAACACCTCAAGTAGCACAGTAGAAGTACCTCCTTTGAAAGGATCATTTGCTTGGATACAAGTGTTCTAGGGGCTAAGAATGGATTGTTTGCACTGAAGAGATGGCTCAGCAGCTAAGAGCTCTTCCAAAGGACCTGCAGTTAATTCCTAGCATCCACTTGGGGGACTCCAGCTCCAAGGAGAGCTGTGCCTATGCATATGGGCTTTAAAATAATAAAAACAAAATTTTTTTAAATAGAGAAGGATGAAAAGACCCCTTCTAACTGGGAGGACTTCAACAGTCCCCATCACTGACTGTTATGGACTATTCACAGCCTCATCAAATACACTAAATAGGGCAAGCAAAGCTCTAGGCTAGGGAGGGGCACATCTGAAAAGCTTGGCTACTGTGTATCTAGACACCAGACATGAGCATCATGTTTGCATGGACACACACATAACATCCTTAAAAGGAATGAATTGCTCCAGTTCAGATTATTAATTTTATATCTTTATTTTTAATAAACTTAATTCCAGGATGCTTAATGGCAAAATACCTTCCTCTATTATACCCATAAGAACCTGAAGTTAGGGGGCTGGAGAGATGGCTCAGAGGTTAAGAGCATTGCCTGCTCTTCCA
>LOEQ01001044.1:151833-183255 GCA_001685075.1 Bramus lutescens
TGTGTTGTTATTTCGGGTGTAAAGCTAGCCATGCGGGAGCCGGGCGGGACGAAAGCAGGCCTGTGTTCCCCCATCACTACAGTACCATCTTTATAGACTTAACTAATTATATCTTTAAGAATCTTCTCTCCAAATACAGTCACACTTTGAGGTACTGTGGAGTAGGACTTTGGCATAGCATTTGTTCAGTCCGCACAACATGCATGTATGTGTATATAACGTAAATAAGATTTAGGTGAAAATCAAATCATACCATATTGAGTAGTCAGTTTTGATGGGTGTTTTAATAACTGAATGATGCTTTAGATCATGAATATAAATTAGTTTGAAAGTATTTGCTGTCTGTGGGAAGGATTCCGGATGCCTAGTTCTTACTATCTCAATTCTATATTTAAACAGTTGATACTTATCTTTGAGCTAGCTGTGGTTAGCTAATATGTGAGGGAGAACGAGTAAAGAAAAAACATGTAAGCAGAAGAATCAGCCATTTTCCCCCTTTAAATTATTGTGGCCGTCTTTTCTTAACAGATATAAGTAGAAAGTTCAGTGTATTGCATTTCATTGTTTGTACATTTTGTCACCTTAAGTTGTATGCATCAAACATAATTTAACTCACTCTTGATGACCTGGGTGGCTGTTATGAGTGTCATACATGGTTGTTGTGGAATACAGTGGTTCCTTCAGGAGCTGTTTGTATATGTCGTACAATAAATATATTAAGATGGTTAAATTATTGCACATGGTCTTGCTGTTTGTCACTTAATGCCAGTGTTCTGCTCTGCTCTTTTTATTTGAGTGTATATATTTTCAAAAATACTGTCATCAGACTTAAAATTCAATGGGACTTCTTGATATTAGATATATACAGGAAGGTATCTGTGATTGCCTGTCAGTTTGTATTTTGAATTTTTATTGTGAATTTGTATTGTGTTTTTGAGTCAGGTTCCTTTCCTGGTTGGTATGGTAAAAACTATGTAGCCCGGGCTAGCCTCAGACTCCAGGAACTCCTCTGCATGCCAGATGCCTAGATGATAGGCCTGCACCACCACTTCTGACTGTGATCTCTTGAATGCCATTTCACAGTGGCTTATATTTAAGATCCATACATTGCATTTTATTGCTAGGTATCTTTAGTGTATATATATATATATATATATTCCCTCAATAGTTGGTTTTAAAGAAGTGTTCTTTTTTTCTTTTATAGAGTTTAACACAGGCATTGATGATAAATCTTTTGGTGCTATCTAACAAGTTTCTTTGTTTTCTGTATATCCTTTAAAATGAAGCTCATGGATTTTTATGTATTTGCTGTATTTTAATCTACCACATTTCTTCTTTCTCTCTCTCTCGCTCTCTCTCCCTCCCTCCCTCCCTCACTCCCTCCCTCACTCCCTCCCTCCCTTCCTCCCTACTTCCCTCCCTCCCTCCCTTCCCTCCCTACTTCCCTCCCTTCTTCCCTTCCTTCCTCCCTTCTTCCCTCCCTCCTTTCTTCCCTTCTTTCTTTCTTTCTTTCTTTCTTTCTTTCTTTCTTTCTTTCTTTCTTTCTTTCTTTNTCCCTCCCTCCCTCCCTCCCTTCTTTCTTTCTTTCTTTTCTTTTTTTTCTTTCTTTTCTTTCTCTTACCTCAAACTGTCTTCTACATTCTGACTCGTAGGCGCCCTTGCTTTCAAATGTTCCTGTAGTGGTTTGAATGTGAATATCCCTGAGAGGGTCAAATATTTGAACATTTGTTTCCCAGTTGGTAGCACTGTTTGGGAATATTTAGGGGGAAGTATATCCATGGAGTTGGGCTTTGTGAGCTAAAAGCTTCATGACATTTCCTGCTCTCTTCTTCGTGTTTGCGTTTGGAGATGTGAGCTCTCTGCTTCCTTCTGCTACTATTCGTCCCCACCCCTAGCACACACCTCTGGCTCCCTCTGAACTACACTCTTTCTTCTATGAGGTGCTCTGGTCATTGTGTTTATCACAGTAACAGAGAGTACCAAATACAGCTTCCAGCGTGTCTTTTATACATTCTGCTCTACTCAGAAAGTCAGCTATTTCTCCAACAAGTTGTGTTCTCTTTTAAATACAGACATGGTATAGTTGACTCTAGACATGTGTTTTGTATTGCTATTGGATCAGTATTTCTGGTTTTCTTTTCCTTTTTAGAATTAAAATTTTTATATGCATTCATGTATTTATTGTGTGTGTGCATGTATACCATGTATATGTACAATTTGCAGGAATTTGCTTTCTTCCATCAGGTGAGTACCTGTGATTAAACTTGGGTTATCAAATTTACCCACTGAACCATCTCACTAGCCCCCCCTTTTTTGAATTTCCAATTTTAAGTCTGTTGTAGGCTGGGAAACAGGTTTCAAAGCCTGTTTGATATATCTAAAGATTGTTTTGAACCTCAAGGAGGCCCCAAAATTGATGGTGTATGACTTTAAATTGTAGGTCTAACAAAATAGACACCACTTGGTGTGGGAAGTCCATCTGTATATGTGTTGCTTTTATTGGGTAATGAAAAAAAGAAGCTGTTTGGGCCTATGACAGGAGCAAGGGCGGGAATTCCAAACAGAGATAAAGGAGAAAAGAATGTGAGTCAGAGAGATGCCATGTTGCTACCGAAGGAGATAGACGGATGCTGGAATCATACTGGTAAACCATGAGCCTCATGATGATACATAAAATAATAAAATTTGGTTAACTTAAGGTGTAAGAGTCAGCTCATAAAAAGCCTAAGCTATTGGTCAAGCAGTGTTGTAATTAATATAGTTTCTGTATGATTATTTCAGGTCTGGACAACCGAAACAAATAGCCTCCACCAGCAACCACTTATATTTGTAATAGTATCAATAACAATGTAAGATTTGTTTCAAATAGTTTTGAGCTGGGTGTGATGGTGCATGCCTTTCCTCCTAGCACTTGGGAGTTAGAGGCAGGCAGATATCTGTGTTCAAGGCCAGTCTGATCTAGAGTTCTAGGACAGCTAGGACTACACAGAGAGACCCTGTCTTGAAAAACAAAAACAAAAAAAATAGTTTTGAGTGAGTGAAGTCTTTCAATAAAATGCATGAGCTTTTAAGTTTATAAGCTTGACTTGTTGAACAAGTGTATTTATATGTACATAGTAAAAATTAATAGACCGGATTTGTGTGTATGGGAGAGTGAATACACACATGCCTTGTTGCATATGTGGAGATCAGATTGGAGGTTAGAAGACAGCTTCAGGAGTTGCTCTGTGGGGCCAGGGGCTAAACTCCGGTCATGAGACTTGCAAGGCAAACATTTTTACCTGCTGAGCTGTCACGCTGGCTCTGTATTTTCTTTGAAGATTATCGGTTAAATCTTTAGGAGTGAGCTGTTAGTATATCAAAGGTCGTATTATTTAGTGTGATATACTTTATAAGAATACATTTCTCTAGAGTAGTGGTTCTCAACGTGGATAGTGTCCCATTGCTGGGGAGGACCTGGTGACTCCTTCACAGGGGTCGCATATCAGATATCCTAAATGTCAGATTCAGATACAGATATGAAGTAACAATGAGATAATTTTATGATTGGGGGTCACCACAACATGAGGAACTGTATTAAAGGGTCACAGCATTTGGAAGTTTAATTGTGACTTCATAACTGCAGTTTTGCTATTGTTTTGAATCGTAATATAAATATCTGGTATGCAGGATGTCTGATAGGTGACCCCTTGAAGGAGTCACAGCCCACAGGTTGAGAACCTCTGGGAAAGTGTGCTTTTTCTGACTTAACATTAAGATGACTTCCTGTTTTAAAAGACAACTGTTAAGTATTGCTTTCAAATATTTTTCTCTATTTATTTTTGCATGCTGATTTTGAAGTGGCTGTACTGTATTGGTTTTCTAAGTGATACTTGAGACCAAATGGCAAAATTTGTCTGCATTTTTCATTGAATCATTTGTTCCAGAAAAGTGTCATAGCTGACTTCTGTTGATCAGTGAGTGGGAGGTTTGCTTTAAAAAAACAAAATCACTTTGAAGGATATCCGGTTTTCAATTTAGTTGGGGCATATCTTTTGACTGCTGATCATACTTCTTGGCATTCATCTTACCTTTTCAGTTTTCAGTTAATGATTGGTAAAATGTGTTTGTGTGCAGACAATGAATGGCTTCCCACTTCAGATAATAATGTGGATTGAGATCAGATACTAGGGAACAAAGTTTAAAATAGATTATTAGAAAGTCAGGATTTACTTTAAAATATTAATCATGACTGAATGGGATGTAATGATTATACTGAAACTTGGTTTCTTTGAAACTCTTCCTTGGTTCATTAATGCAGTCGGGGTAAGGTTAGGTGAGTTTGAGTTTTCCGTAGGCTGCATAGTATTGTGATTTCCAATCCTACATATGCTCTGTAGTAAAAGGTTTTTCTTATCTGTCTGTAGATCACAGCCTCACTGAGTGTAGTGGGAATTGGTGAGTGAGTCACTTGAAATCCCTGCTCCCATAAGGCTTGTAATTCTGTGGAGGATTCAGGCAATATTTAGTCAGGAAATATTTATTGAACGCTTGGTATGTGCTCAGCAGTCTTCCAGCTATAAACAAAGCCCTTATGGGTTTATAATGTAGGCTTTTAAAACAGAATGGTGGGGATCATTTTGGTGAAGTATAGAGAGCTTTGGAAACCTGAAGGTTTAACTTAGTCCTCTCTCAGTAGGCATTTCCCTCAAATTCAGACCTTTGTTTTAGCAGGGAGAAAGAGGTCAGGGCATTGTGTCTTCCCAAGATAGAGTGCAGAGGAATGTTTACTTTCCATGTCTGCCCCACTCTGAAACAAACACCCGAGAAAAGGACAGTGGCTCACTTTTAGTTGCAGTTTTCAGTCTCTAGTGGGGCTGTCATCAGCTGTGCCCATCTGGTGGGATTCTTGTTACTGTGGCTTTTGTCCTCTCTGTGTTACCTGTATTATTAAATAGTTTTCTGTGATACTTTCTTTTTTTCTTTTGTTTTTGGTTATGAGTCTTGTGATTGGTGTGGTATATTTGCTTTAAGCAATTATCATTGCTTAAGGTGGTGTTTGGGTGCCTGTCATCCTAGCACTGAGGAGGTTAAGGCAGGAGGCCAGCCCTAGGGGCTCATAAGGAGGCCAGGTAGAGGTTTGAGTTCAGGAACTTTATTGATATGTAATAAATTTCCTAAAAGACCCAAAACACATTAATTTCCGTCTAAAACATACATTCAGGCTTAAAACCTTACCAGCAGTTGAATAGATTTCATGGAACTAAGTCCACATGTCTGCCTTCATTTGTGGATGATGGTCATTGTTGAAATGAAGTATTTACAGTCCAGAGATCTTAAATGTTCCGAAACCAAAACTTTGAGCAATGCACAGACTTGGCAGATAGAGGAACATTTTGGGTTTCTAGATTATGGATGCTCAGTCCAGTCTATGAAATATTCCAGAATCTGGGAAGCAAAACAACAACAAACCCCCAAACTACCAGATCAGAAACCCTTCTGGTATCAAGCATTTTGGGTAAGGAATGCTTACCTTGCAATATCTGTTGGTAGCTTTTTGGTAATTAATATTAACTATGGCCCTAGAGTGAAAAGTCTTAATTCAACAATTACTCAATTATCTAATAATTTAATAAATATTAAGCAGATTCTTTATTCCAGTCTTTTTTTTTTAAAACTGGGACTAGCTATATCAATGAATGAAACAAATCCTTGTTCTCATGAAGCTTATAACAAAGGGAATTAGATAACAAACCATTTCATTAAATTCACTGCTAGGAGGACAGTGATATATATGCTGATGTCATGCTACTATAAATGGTTTCTTCTTAGAGTCTGGTAGTGGCAGATGAACTTTACAGAAAAGTCACTTGGGATGTGCAAAGCAGATAGTTAAGGTACAATAGTTGTCAGGCTCAGCGACATTTCTGTAGTCCCAGCTACACTGGAGCACAGGAAGGAACTCAACCTTGCTGGAGCTTTGCTGTCATCTGATGCTAGCAAAGCATTACTGTCTGGGCCTTGTTTACTAAAACTACCTTTGTGTGTTTAACATCTGTGTGTTGAGCTTATATTTGTCTTTTGATAATGAGTTCCTATTTTCAGGTTAATTACTGTAGATTGTTGATGAATCTGGATTCAGAACCCCTATCCAATTACTAAGAATTCCTGTGATGCTACTGACTGAGATCTTGAAACAGCTGTTTGTGGGTGGTGGTGATGATAGAGGCAAACATTGGGTTGTGTGACCAGAATGAGGTCACCTTTTCAACCTTCTGGCTCTCTTTCTTTCTGGATTTTAACACCTACCTTGGTATGCAAGCAGTTTTGACTGTAACTGTGCTATCTGTAGAATGATACTCGGTTTGATTTTGTTTATGAGTGAGACTTTTAGGGGTATGATTATTTATTTTAGCCATGAAAGGAGTTGGTTCAGTAAACTGAAAACCATTGACACAGCTTTCAGGTTCTGCCTACTCTAGGGAGTGTTGTAATGTCTAATCTCTGAATTTGACCCCATTCTGTTTTCACTAAACCCATGTTAGGCCACTGATTTTTTTTTTCTCATTTAACCATGGTGCCATGATTATGGTCACTCCCCAGTTTAGGGATATAAACTCTGAGCTTGGTCTCCAGATTGCCCTGAGCTCTGGCTGTGCTCCTGGCAGCGCTGCTTTTTTTCTCTCTCGCCACCTTGATCCTTCCTTACTCCTGTGCTCATAGGATGGCTCCCGTGTCTCTCCTATGCAGAAGCCACTCTCTTACCACTCTCTTTACCGTCCTTCTCTTCCTTTTCTTGCCATCTTGTTTCTTATCCATTAGTTAGTTAATAGTTTTCATTTCTCTTGCCAACCCCTGCTTATCAAGAACTGCTGGAAGTATTACCCCTTCCTTGCATTTCTTCAACCATTAGGGGTTTTGCATCTTTTTCTGGATGGATGTGTAGTACATTTGATTTTGCAGAAATCAGTATGTACCTTAAATTGTTCAGCAAGTGTCATCTTACTGTCATTTAGTTATTCGTGTTTACATAGTTTGATCTTTGTTAGGCAGTGTGCTTTGTAAGGAAGGGAATATCTCTTAATGTTTGGTAAAGTTGTCTTTATTTTAATCCATTTATTTATTGAAGATTTATTTATTTTTAATTATTTGTATGTATGTATGCTTGTTTGGAGTATGTGCAAGTACATTCAGGTGCCTGAGGAGGCCAGGGGGAGGGAGTCAAGATCCCCTGGCACTGGAGCTACAGGTGAATAAGAGCTACCTACTGTGGATACTAGAAAATGAATTCAAGTCCTCTGCAAGAACAGAATGCTTAATCACAGAGCCATCTCTTTTGCCCCCATTTATCTATTTTTATTACATTTATTTTTATTTGTACGCGTGTGTCTGTGACCATGCAAGTGCCATGGCACATACATGAAAGTCTGAGGATAACTTGTGGGAGTTGGTTCCCTTTCTATCTTGTTGGGTCTAGGATTGAATTTGGGTCATTAGGCTTGGCAGCAAGCACCTTTACCCACTGAGCCATCTCATCATATGTAGCCTAAGCTGGCCTCCTGGTGAATCCTCCTGCCTTATACTGCAAGTGCTGGGATCAGAGGTATGTGTACATTATTCCCTTCTTAGTTGAATTTTTATGCATCCAACATACTGCATACTGTTGCAACATATTGTTGTACAAGGCCGCTTGTTTGTTCCCAGCTGCTCAGCCCTGAAATAATCACACAGAAACTATATTATTTGCAATACTGTTTGACCAATAACTTAAGCATATTTCTGGCTAACTCATATCTTAAATTAATCCATCTTCATTAATCTGTGTATCGCCACGTGGCTGTTGCTTACCAACAAGGTTCCAGCTTGTCTGTCCCTGGTGACTACATGGTGTCTCAGACTTTGCCTTCTTTCTCCCAGCATTCAGTTTAGTTTTCCCCACCTGGCTTTGTTCTATCCTATCACAGGCCAAAACAGCTTCTTTATTCATTATCCAATAAAAGCAACACACTTGCAGAAGGACCTCCCACACTACTGCACCTTGAATATTAACTGCTCACATTTAGTACCTGTCTCAACCAATGTGGGAAATTATGGAATCAATGAATCTATTGTCTTAAACTTTTTATTTTTATGAACTCTTATTTTCTTCCCCGTGTGAAATGATAAACCGGTGATGTAGTGGGAAAACAACTGGTATATGAGTGGATACTAAAACTCCACTAAGTTATAAAGAGGGAAAAATAAGTAAGATTAAGAGTCAGTAAACTGCTGTTTGGCACAGCCCTCCCTTTCCCTCCCTCCCTNTCTCTCTCTCTGTGTGTGTGGTGCTGGATGGAACCCAAGACTTGGTATATGCTAATCAAGTACTCTACCAGTGAGCTATATCCCCAGCTCTTTTGCTTTTCTTCAGAAATGGTTTCACATATTAAGTGGCTGAAAGTAGAAATCAAAAGAGTAATATTTTGTGACATATAGCAATTATGTGAAATTCATACTTAACATAGATAGGTCATGTCTTATTGTTGGAACACAGGCATACTGATCTATTTAGGGGTGGATTGTCCATTGTTGCTTTTATATGACACTGGTAGAATGAATAGCTGGGACAGAAATGGAATGGCCTGAAGTCTTTATGCTCTTGTTTTCTAACCCACCTTTTTAAAGTAAATTTATGAGCTTAACATAATGATGCATACCTTTAATCCCAGCCCTTGGGAGGCCTACTCAGGTGGATTTCTGAGTTCAAGGCTAACCTGGTCTACATGGTGAGTTTAAGGGCTATGTAGAAAGATGATGTCTCAAATATTAAAAAAAAAGATAAAGTAAATGCTGATTCATGTACTGAACTAGCGTAAGATCTTTGGAATTGCTAAGAAAATTCTAATAACTTGGTATTTTAATAGAAAAAGCTAGCAAAATATTAGCAAGGGCCACGTTTACTGAGGTTTTGTTTTTTATTTTGGGTAATTATTAACTCATTAACTTTATAGAATAATGATTTTTTTGTATTGTTTCCATATGTACGTATGTTGTGTTTATTCAGATCCACTTTCCCTAATGCATTCTCTGGCTTCCCCCTTTCATTTCTCCATTTGTCCTTTTCTCCTGTCAGTGGGTGTTTCGTTGTGATTTGAGGTTGCCATATATGAGACAAAACCTGCAATACTTTGCATGGCTGAATACTGTGCTCTGGCTATTTAGGTCTTTTGTGTTTCCAAATAAAAATGTTTCTGCTTACTCTCTGTGAAAAACAAACGTTATTGGTGCTTTGATGGTATTGCATCAAATACTTACCAATTTTGGTAATATGGCCATGTAAACATTTTCAGTGTAATCATGGGATGTCATTCCATCTTCTAGGTTATCTTCACTTTCTTTCCCTATTGCTTAGTAATTTTCATTTAGTGGTCTTTTCACTTTGGTTGGATTTATTGCTAGAATGAATACATATATTTTAAGTTACTATGAATGGAATTTTTCTTCTTTCTTGATGAGCTCCTGGTTAGTATATAGACAAACTACTACTCCATTTTGTATGTTGTTTTTTTGCTTTGGTACATAGCTGAATTTGTTTCAGTTCTAAGAAACTGAAGAACTTTTGTTGGAGCCTTTAGTTTTAAGTATATTGTGTGCCAGCAGGGATAATTTTTCCTTCCTCTTTGTATCCCTGTAGCCGTTTCTCTTGCCTTTAACAGTTCAGCAGAATTTAGCAATGAGTGTCTCAAACCTGAGTTTTTCTTTGTTGATGAACTTTTTATCACTGCCTCAGTCTTGTTGGCTGCTGTTGGTCTGTTTTGTATTTACCTTTAAATATATATCCTTAGTTAAATTTTGGTATATCATATGTGTCTGGAAATTTCTCCATTTCTTTTATTTTTTCTGTTAGTTGGAATATAATTATTAAAATATTCCAGTGATGATCTGGATTCCAATTATATCTGTTGTAATGACTCCATTCTCTCGTCTTACTTGGGTCATCCCACTTCCACTTGGTTACTCTGGCTAAGGATTTTTGACTTGTTTATCTTCTCAAAAACTCAGTTTTCTCATTGGCTCTTGGTGTTATTTTTTGGTCTCTGACTCATTTTGGCTTTGATCTTTATTTTCTCCTGCTGATTTTGGGTTTAGTTTGTTCTTACTGTTTATGACCCTGAGATGCATTGTTAGATACCCCCCTCATCCCTCTTAGGTACTCATAGCTACAAACTTCCATTTTAGATTGCTTTTGTGGTATCCCACAGATTCATTTGAATTGTCTCTATATACTTAAATCCATGATTTTAAAAATGTGTTGTTCTAGCTCCCATTTTCATGCTTGCTTATGCTGATGGTTTCCAGTTTCATTTTATAAGATGGAAGCGGTTTACCCCCATCCCACCTCCTCCTTGGACTTGTTTAGGCTTGTGTCATGCCATAAGATGTCTATTTTGGGTAAAGCTCTGTAACTTGTATATTAGTTTCTTGTCTGCTGCTGTGACAAAACACCATGCCCAAGGCCACTTACAGAAGGAAGGATTTATTTGGGCTTCTGGTTCTGAAATGGTAAGGAGCCATCTGTATCACATCAGGGAAGTGTGACAACAGGCAGACAGGGTGACTGGCACAGCTGAGAGTCCCACATCTTCAGACTCAAACAGAAAGCAGAGAGAGTAAGTGAACTGGGAATGGTGTGTAGCTTTTAAACTCAGAGCCTACCTCCAGTGACACACTTTATCTAGCAAGGCCACACTTATTCTACATAAACAGTGGGAACAACTGTCCCAAGATCAGTATTGAAACACCTGAGCCTAAGGGGTCATTCTCATTCAAATTACCCCAGCTTGATAAAGAGAATATGTTCTGTAGTTGTTTGATGGGATACTACATGGGTATAGTTTAATGTTTCTTGATTGATTCCCCACACCCCAATGGCATCTCTTGATAAAAGAACAGGTTGTTAAAATTATTGTTAATGTATTATACTTTATGTCCCGTAGTGAGCTATAAAATTAAGTATTTCAACACAATGTGTGTACAACACATGTACCTATAATTCCTGCATTTTCCCCTCCAGGACTGGGGGTTGAGCCAAGAGCTTCATGCATGCTATTTAAGCACTACTGAGCTGTATCCTCAGACTTTAAAAAAAAAAAAAAGAAAAAAACTTCATGTTTCCATTGGAGCGATGGCTCATTGGTGGGAGCACTGGCTGCTTTCTCAGAGGACCCATGTTAGATTTCCAGTACCCAAAGCACATTTCCTGTAACCCCAGTTTCAGGGGATCCAACACCCTGTTCTGGCTAGTGATTTATCACTAAGCCATACCCCTGCATCCTTGTTTCTTTTTCTTTATTACTGCATGAAGGTGCTGATTGATCACCATTCCCTTCACACTTGGAGCCTCTACCCTTATATTGCTGTTTTTTCACCGACATGACTTGTTTGCTTAGAGTTGGGTCTTCCTGTGTAACTCAGGTTGAGTGGGCTCTTAAGCCTGCCGTGTCATACTCAGCTCCACTGAGGTGTTTTTCTTTTTTAAATTTTCTGGAGAATTTACTTATGCTATAGTGATCCCAGGAGGCTGGCAGTTTTACTTCCGTTTAAGGGAAATCACATGACTTGCACCACCACCACACAGGGTTATTAATAGTAAGTTGCAATTTGAGGGTTTGCTCTACTCAGCCGAGCTCCAACACCTGCACTGTCTGTATAATTTTAGAGTCTTCTCCAGCCTCAGCTCTTTGCTTCATGTTCTCCATCTTGTAATAGGTGGATTCTGAGGTTTGGATGAAAACCCATCCAGTTGACAGGAAGAGAACGAGGAGGGAAGTCATCTTAGGGAGGGCACTGGGGAGATTGTGGGCGCTTGTGTTACTTTCTGCAGTGTGGCCACATAGTGAGGACCTTGTGGAAAGAAGCAGGAGATGTTCGTTTGCTCACTGCTCTGCTGGCATCCTGGGGTTTCAAGGCTGGGAGATTGGGCATCTTCTGGCCCACACAGAGGACCTTCACAGAGTAGGCAAGTGGTGCCTGTGAAGTAGTAGATGCTGCAGCGTTCCTGCTTGTACAGAGCACATTCTCATAGGTCCTCTTGTCCACACTAGTAGTGTTTTCCGCTTATGTGACTTACTGAGCCTTTTTACTTGTTTCCAGAACCTCTGTTTCTTTGTTTAATTTCTTGTTTGTAATCTTCATTATCTTCTGTAGTTCACTGTTTATTTTTGTCCTCTTAATTCATCAGTCATTTTTTGCATTCTTTATCAAGAATTCCATACACTTAAATATCTTTCAAGTCAGTTCCCAGAGTTACTAACTTTTGGTGGAATCGTGCTGCTGTTTTTTCTTTTTCTTCTCTTTTCTTTCTTTGTGCGTGCGTGCGTGTGTGTGTGCGCGTGCGCGCGACTGGTTTTTCAAATAGTTTAGATCAACAAAGGAATGCTAAGGATGTGCTGGCTCATGTTGTTGTACTTTCTCCTGTAGGAAATGTCCATAATACTTTACGTCTATACAAATTTGAAAGATACCAAAGAAGATAGATGTTCCTGAGATTTGAGATTTCTTTAAGCCCAGTTGTTCTTGAACTTAATACCCTCCTGTCCTCTGCTTGCTCAGGGCTTGGAGAACACCTTCAGACCTGGTGCTTATCAGTGTACCTTTAAAGGAAGGCATTTTTATTTCTCTGTATTTTAAGCTGTTCTTCCCTCTCGTGACATTTTGTGTAACCCTGCAAAAGGCAATCCTATATCTCTGTCAAATTTTATTTATTTAAAATTGGGTTTATTCTGCTTCTTTGGGAATTTTGTGTTTTTGTTTTCATATAAGGTGCTTTCTTAACAGTGAATTTTTATATCTTATAGTCTTTTGCTTCAAAACACCTTGAGCAGTTCATGCTCATATTTGATTTTAGTGGGAAAAAAAAAGCATAGCACTGCAGAGTATTCTGACTTTCAAAAATTTAACATCAGCGCTGGCAAGATGGCCTTGCAGGTGAAGCGCACAAGGCTGGCAACCTGAATTCAATCCCTGGATCCATGTAAACGTGAAAGGATAGTGTTGATCCTTGAAAATTGTCCTCTGACTTCCATGTTTTATGGGTGTGCAGTCACAATAAAGTTATTTTTCCCATTTATTTATTTTATGTACGATGCACACATGCTCCTGTCATGCACTTTTGTTACTAATTTGGAGCTCTTGTGAATAAACCTGCGACCACCTTAGCAGCTATGTCTGTTTTGTCCTTGTGGATTTTACTATCTGCTCCTATTTATCTGTTTATTTTTAGTTAATATTTTTATGTATTATGTCTGTATAGGCATGTATACTTGAGTATAGTTGCCCTAGGAAGCCAGAAGGTTGGAGGTCCCTTGAGGTGCACTATCAACTACTTCCTGCCCTTTCATCATACACCCTGCTGCCATGATGTTCTGCCCAAGCACACAGGGCTACGTGTCCATGGACTGAACTCTAAAATCATAAGCCAAAATAAACCTATCCTTCTTTAGGCTGCTTCTGTCGAGTATTTTAGTGACAGAAATGATCATGAGTAACCTGTATTTTTTAGCCTCATCAACTTGATGATACTATATTAATTTGAGGAAGACTTAAAGCAGCTGCACAGTTAATGCATTGCATATATTTAGAAGATAAATGATCAGACTACTCAAGGTCCTCCCTTGTAGGACCTAGTAGAGATTGCTAAACTTCTGTAAAGGCAGATTCTCCACTCTGTGTATTATGAAAGAAATTCTGGAAAATGTATGTTACGGTGTTTCATTTCTAATAATAAATATTGAAACTTGAAATTCATAAAAATTTTCCCATGTTGCATAAAACTCATTTTTTTCAAGGCATTGCAAAATTCAAAAACTGCTCTAAGCTTAGAAGCTAAACAAAAATGATTGTCAGGCTAGATTTTTGGCTGCCCAGCAACAGTTTGCTGCATTTTTGCAATTGCTGCAATTCCCTCTGGTTTTGTTTAATAGTTGCAGCCATGTCTGACGTTGAATTTTATTACCCACCTTTCTTTATGTGTATGAATGTGCATTTTTAGCTGAAGACCAAAATGGTTATTGCTGAAGAGTAAGATGGATGAACTTGGTTTTACCAAGTTTCTTTTTATTCATTATTTCTTTTAAGTTTTACAGTAATCATAAGGAATTACTCTTCAAAACAGCTTTCTACTGGAGGCACAGCAAATGATAGAGCGCCAAAGCAAGCTTTCCTACCCAGAGCAGACACCTAGGCTACCATGTCTCTAAAGCTATATCCTTAAAGTGTCCTTCTTTCAGTGTGGGTTTGAAAAATCCTGGTCATCAGATTTGCACCCCACACAGTTAGTAGTCACAATATTGGGAGAACAGGTTCATGTAGGAAAGTACTGGTTCTCATATAGAACCGATGTACAGTATAATAGGATGAGGGAGTGGGTAGTTTCTCAACTGAAGGGAAAGGAATAATGCAGGCGTGACCAACTGAGGACATTGTGAGTTGTTCAACTTTCCTGGATTGTGTCTTTTGGCAATCATTGGTTGTTAATTTACTTTTACATTCTTTTTATTTAGCTACTTGTCAGTGTTTGGTGAAAGCTACTCTTCTTGACCAGTCTTCATGCTGAAATACTCGTGTCCTATATGAGAGATCTATTCTTGTCATTTTTACATCAACATTAAAGTTGATGAATTGAGGATCATTTAAAAACAAATGTTCAAATATGAGTGTATTTTCTAGAATAACCGACTTTTACTAGAACCAAGCAACTCAGAAAGACTGCTAAAAATGAAAATAATTGATTCTACTGTCGTCATTTTCTAGCCCATGTCTAGAAACCCTAAGATTTTGGGTGCACCAGGTTTTCTAAAGCTAGAGGAGTGATAGGTGATGCTAAGTGGCTGTGGAACTGCCTTGTAGGGTCTGAGGTGGTCTGGGGTACTTACTTGGACGCTGTGGGAATTGCCCTGTCAGGCTGGTTGATTCCATCTAGTCAAACAGTTATTTGTGTAGAGCATGATGTACTTCATAATAAACATAACATGTACAGTTAATTCTATTGAAATAGGTGGGGATTATTGGTAAGGCAGGGGAAGGTATTTTGGGAGGAGATAAATCAGAAACAAAATTTATCGACATACATATGAGATGTCATAATGAAACCTAGTACCTTGTTTCCTAACTTAACAAATTATATAAAATAAAAATAAAATTTTGTACTGAAGGGAATTTATTAATAGGTTTTGAAGAGGAATGAACAGAGAAAGCATAATTATACCTACTGTGTAATTATTTAGACTGACTGGAAAATTCTTAGTTTTGCAATTTTATTTCTTAGGGCCTATATACCTATGTAACATAATTATAACGAAAATGATTTAAATTATTTTAAATTGTGGTGTTTTTTTATTTCTAGTTCTTTTTTGTTTGGTTTTGTTTTTGAGACAGGATTTCTTTGTGTCCTGGAACTCATTGTGTAGACCAGGCTAGCCTCACACTCACAGGGTTCTGCCTGCCCATGCCTATTGAGTGCCGGGATTAAAGTCTATTTACAGTTCTTAAAGAGACTGTTCATATTTTGTTTTAAATAATGTTTCACTTTGATTATTTGTTAAATCATTATGTGTTCTTATTAATATTGGTATTTATCATAAGAAGATGTAGATTTTTTTCTTTAGACATTTTTAATATGATTTGTGTTTTGTTTATTGCAAATTTATTATTTTTACACACATGAATATACACAAAATGACCATTATTGAACTTCTCATTTCTGATGGTACTGATTTGCTTAAAACTAGAATTTATGTTGTAATATTTGATAAAGTAAATCAAGTTCTTTCAAATTAGGCAAATGACATTTATGGTTTTCAGATTGCTTTCTTGGGCTGGGCTGGTAAGATGGTTCAGTGAATAAAGTCACCTGCTGCCAAGCCTGGGTGACCTAAGTGTGATCCTAAGATACCATGTGGGGGAAGGAGAGACTCTCCCCTGCCAGGTGTCCTCTGACCTCCACCCTAGTCCTCTGTGTTGTGTGTGGAGTGGGGCATATTGAGGCAACAAACCAAATAACTAAGTTTAATAAAAATAATACTTTCCTTATTTTTCTGCTTCATGTTTCTTTCCACTGGCCATTACTATTATTGATTTACTAAATGTAAGTGCAAAGGGTACATGCTGTATGCTATGGTTATTTTCCTCTCATTCTGACTTTTCTTGGTTATTTTCTCAGTGATTACTTTTGATTGAGTAAGGACTTTTAATTTTGATGAAGTTTAATTTTTAAAAAATCTTATGAGCTACAATGTTGCTGTGGAACCCAGGTTGCACTGAAACATGCAATCTTCCTGCTTCTGTCCCAAAGGACTAGATATAGATGTGCCTCAGCATGCTTGGTTCATAAAGTAAAAGTGCCAGTTAGATCTATGATCTACTTCAGATTGATTCCCCCCCCCTTTTGGTTTTTGAGGTAGGGTTTCTCTGTAGCTTTAGAGCCTGTTCTGGAACTAGCTCTTGTAGACCAGGATGGCCTCAAACTCACAGAGATCATCCATCTCTGCCTCCTGAGTGCTAGGATTAAAGGTGTGTCCCCCCATTTATTTATTTATATATTTATTTTTAATTTGGCATATAAGGGCTAAAGCTAATTTTCCTTATAAACTTGTAAACACTTTGCTTGTATTTCCTGTTAAAATTTGAACATTACATTAGAAAGTTCCTCCTCCCTCCCTCCCTTTGTCAGAACTTGCGTTCAGAAGCACTCTACTTCTGAACTAAACTGTCCCAGGTAGTTACATGATTAGCTAACTCATTGGTTATGGTAACTGTGCTTTTGATGACAGATTTATAGACCTGGTTTTGCAGCCATGGAATGTATTCCTTTCTGCTCTGAAGAGGGTTTATGATCACTGTGACATACTATTAGACAAGACATTAGCTCACATGCCCTGCATAGTAATCACTAAACTTTTGTGTATGAAAGATGATGAATTGTATTTTTAATATTATAATGGTCATAGAACTATGGTGCCTAAGGTAGAATGCTCAATTATTATACCATGCTGAAATTACATAAATGCATTAATTTTAGTAAACTTTAAAGAATTATTTTATTTGTATGAATGTTTTGTAGGCATACTGTGTGCATGTTTGGTGCCTGTGGAGACCAGATGAACATAAATTATGGATGGTTGTATACCACCATGTGGGTGCTCGAACTGAGCCTAGGTCCTCAGCAAGAGCAGTAAATGTTTTTAACTTCTGAGCTGTCTTTCCAGCCTCTCTATTGACTTTAGAAAAGAATGTTAACAGCGTTTTGTATAGAATCTGAATTATAAAGCTGAAACTACAAAATCCTTTCATTGTTCGGTTTTGTGAGGATATGATTAAATATGAAATTTAAGACATGAAGGTTTTCAAACATAGCTCTGTCATACTTATACCAGGCACATTATATAAATATGTACATGTATTACATAAACTCAGTTGTCTTATATTTTTGAGATAGCAGCATTTAAACACTTGTGATCTCTCAAAGGGCTGAATCTTAATTTTATTACTCTCTTAGGATTTGTGCCAATTTTTGGTTAATCATTATCTTGTTGATTATGTTTGGTTCCAGATGACTCATTTTTCAAGGAGCTTTATTGCAACATAACATATTTACTACAGGAAGCCTGGACGGAAATGGAGCATTAGGTTATTGGAGATTGTTTTTCTCCAGTCTTTATTGTACCAGGTGTTATTAAAGTTAATCATTTTTCAATAACCGTTTTCTTTGTAAAACCCACTACTTCATTAACCAAATGTTTATTTCTTGGCAGACAAAATGTATCTTTGATAACTGTTTAAGTTTGCTTATATTACCGTACCATGCTTTAAACTTAATGTATTTTGTTTTCAGTGAGTTGAAATGAATATTACAGTTGGCTAACAATTTTGGAATCATAGAGATCTGAGGATTGTTCCTTGTTTCTAAAATATGCTAACTTTGGAAGCTTGGGCAAGTATGTCTCAGAGCGTTAGTAGTCATTTTAGTGAATGTCTGGGTTCTAATGAATCTAGATAGAAACATGTTTATCTTGGGTTGGTGATATAGCTTAGTTGGTAGAGTGCTTGCCTGCCTAGCATCATGAAGCCCTGCGTTAGAATCCCTAGCACCACATTAACTGGACAGGGTGGTACACACCTGTAAGGCCAGCTTTCAGCAGGTGAAGGCAGGAAGATCAGTGATTTCAAGGTCATTTCTACTTCAAAGCAAGTTTTAAGACCCAGCCTGGGACTCCATGAGATCTAGTCTCAGAACAAGTTGCTGAAGGACATGAAAAGAGTGTCTAATTCTTAACGTGTACTCAATTCGTTGTAGTTTTGTATTGATCATTACCTGCTGGCATTCATAGTAAGTATTTAGGAGTGTCAGCCATTGTAGCCTTCTCTTACTAGGTTCTAACAAGCAATGGACTTGGCAGTTTTCTTTCTGAAGTTCAAAGTTGGATAATAGAATTGGAAGATAGGAGATAAATCTAAAGGACAAGTGATAGTCTATTGCAGCTACCAACAACTCTAGACCTTGAGGCTTTTCTAAGTGGTAGTTTCATTAGCCACACCCACTCTGAACACATTCCACTTAGTCTGACAAGTAGTGGAAAGAGAATGTAGACCTGTCTGCTCTACAGAGTGAGTTCCAGGACAGCTGGGGCTACACAGAGAAACTCTGTATATCCCCCCCAAAGAGAGAGAGATGGGGGGGGGATTGTAGACCTGGTTTCTACAGCATAACAGGGGCCCTGGGCCAAAGGGAAAGAGGTTCGTCTTCTATGGAGTGTGGATGGGATGAGGGGTTCTGGTGCAAGTAGAAAGAGCTAGCTAAAAAGTAAGATGTGATGAGGGTAGGGGGCATTAAAACCACGAAAGCAACTTGTTTTCCAAGACGATAAGACTGAATCCTTCATATGAGAAGCTGCTGTGGATTGTCAGATGGATGGTCACGGAAAGTCCAGCTGTGGCCAGGTGTCTGTCTGCCCTGAGTCCAAGAGCAGTTAGATGTTCTCAGGGATCTTGAAGCTCCTCAGGCTGATGGTGCTAGGAAAGCTAGTTGGTTAGGTAGTCAGTCGAGCATTAAATCTTGTCTGTAATTTGGACAATGGGAAATTGGTTCGTGGAGAATGATGAGTGATTAAGTCAGTTAGGATCTAATTACAAGGAAGAAAAGATGTAACAGGACACTCTTGGAGCAATCGCAAGAAGGTAGGAAGGGCAATGTCTTCAGATCTTCTATGTGAAAAGTAGATGTTGACCAGCTGCCATTTTTACTCAGCGGGAGTGGAGATGATGTCTCTTAGAACACTCATTGCTCTAGTGTGTGGTCTTTCAAGAAGTTTATTTGTAAAAGGACATTGCCAAGGGCATGGGTAGTGAAAATTTGAAAGTGGACATTCTATTGGGATGGAAAAGTAGTAGAAAAGATTAGGAATCTGCTTTACCCAAATCCCTGTTCTGTTACTTAACAGCTAGATGGTGGGTATATGACTGGGAGCAGGTTGTTTTCCGGTGGTAAGGCTTACAATGAATTACCGTTTGTGCAAGTCTCAAAAGACACTTTGAAACAGGGTATTGGTTTTTAACAAGATGAACAACATCTAAGTAAATCACGTTGCTGAAATTTAGAATCGAGCTATTACTAGTATATAGATGTGGGTAAGGCTCAAGGATTATCATTTCTGACCTATGCACTACATGATTGGCAGTACATGTGTGAATTCAGTTTGAATGCTTGTATAGATAAATCTGGTCTGTTGGTTATTGTGATCAGAAGTAGTCTCCCCAATCCCCACCTGCTGTAGTTGAAAAGAGAGTTTCAGAAATTTTGGTACTATTTCAGACTCAACTTTCTTTGCAGAGACAGTAATCCTCAAGTTTAGCAGTTTGTTTCTAAACCTCATAACAATTCTAAATTCATATCTGAAGGAATGTTTTAATTTTTTTTGACTTGTTTTACAGACAGTCATATGATAGCATTGCCGTGTCTTTTAATCTTTGGTGTGAAAAACCATAATACATAGAATGAAGGACTAAAATTTCCAAGAGAGAAGAGAGGAAAATGGCAAGCATAATTTATGCAAGGTTTTTGCTGTGGCCTCTAAGCTCTGAGGATTGCTTGCTCTCTCCCCCTAGGGATGAACTTGGTAACTGAAACAAGTCAGTTGCTTCTTAACTAATTGCTGCATAGAGTACCAGCATAGTAATGGAATACTTTTTTATATTAATTAATTGTGTGTGTATGCACATGGCAATGGAAAATTTTTTAATTTTGTATGCGGGTGCACATGAATGCATGTGTGTGCTGAGGCACACATGTATGGCAGTCTGAGGACAAGTTTCAGGAGTAGTTCTCCTTCCTCCTATGGGCTCTGGGGATTGAACCATGTTATCTGGCTTGGTGCTAGTCACCTTTACCCACAGCCACCTCACCAGCTCCCAGTTGTAATCTGGTCTAGCCTTTCTTTTTAAGTTGAGATACAAGTTATATACATGGTAGCACATTTCTGTAATACATATTCAAAGCAATTGAAGCAGCTAAAGCATTATTCACAGTAGTTAAAGCATAGAAATAAACGAGATGCCTATGAATGGGTGGAATTTTGAAATGTGGCATGTGTACATGCCATAATAAAGTACCGCTTGAGGAGGGGATTCTGTAATTTGGGAAAGCCTGGCTAGCTCTAGAGGCCGTTAAACTAAGTGGGCTAAGTGAGGTCCAGAGACAAGCTGTGTGACCTTAACATGTGGAATATGAGAGAGTCTGAGTCACAGAGTGGTTATGGCCAGACTGTTGGAGGGGTGGGTTAGTGGGGAAAGAGCGCAGATGCTGGTCAAAGGGTGAGGAGTTTTCATGAGGAAAAGTAGGAGTGGGCTCTGGTGGTGACAGCACAGCATGGTGACTGTATGGAGCCAATAGCAACACATGTTTCAAAGCATCTAAAAGAAAGGCTCTTACATGTTAACACAAGCAAATGATGATAATATGAGGTGACAGATAGGTTAACTGTTCTGATTTGTTTAGTGCTCATAATAAGGAAAGTGTAAAACCACTTAACAATAGGGCTACCGAACCTATTGTATGCAGATGCAGTGCTAAGCACTTTGTGTATGTTTGTCTCTTTATAAACAGATACTAGAAATTGTCATTATTATTGTTAATTTATTTACTTATTTTTGATTTTTCAAGACAGGGTTTCTCCTTGTAACATCCTTGATTGTCTTGGAACTTGCACTGTGGACCAGGCTAGCCTCTTAACTCACAGACACCTGCCTCCCAAGTACTGAGATTAAAGGCATGCACCACCATGCAGCTAGAAATTATTTTTATAGCTACTTGATGACTTTAACTGTACAACCAAATTGCTTTTACAGACAGTTTTGAACCCAGCTTGTTTTGATATTACCGCCTGCCATTGAATCAGTCTCTTCTATACAGCAGGGGTTAGTCAACTCTTTCAGTAAAGGACCAGTTAAAACATACGGGCTACTTTTGTAAAACAGCTATAGAAAATATCTAAAATAGGGTCTGGAGAGATGGCTTCAAGGTTTAGATCGCTATCTACTCTTCCAAAGGACCTGGATTCAATTCCCAGCAACCATATTTTGGCTTAAAACCATCTGTAACTCCAGTTCCTGGGTCCAGTGCTCCCTTCTGGTCTCTGTAGAGACATACACAGATATACATTCAGTAAAAACAGCCACATCTAAAATAAGTAAAATATATAAAAGAAAATATCAAAAATGGATGTGAATTGTTACAAAACAATTTATATAATTTTCATGGGTCATAAAATACTGTTCTTTGAATATTTTTCAACTACTTAAAGACTTAAATCTTAGTTCATATAAATAAGTGATGAGATTAGAGTTGTCTTGTGGCCAGTAACTTACAGCTGAAATACTGGCTGTAGTTGTTCTCTGCTGGGGTAATGGTGAATTCTTGTAATAGTTTTAAAGAATAAACTAGCTTTATTTGGTGTAATAACAAATTAGAAACTAAATGTAGATAAATGTTGCTTTCACCAGAAGTTTATTAAGTTCTAAGGTTGTTATAGGACTTTAATTTTATACCTCTTGTTATAATCTCATGTTTTTAGTGTTTGTGTATGTGTGTGTGTGTCCCTTCCCCACGCACATATTCACAGATTAAGTGTCAGAACTGAACTCTTGGTCTTCTGTAAGAGTAATACCTACACCTAACTGTGGAGACATTTTTCTAGCCCTTGACTTAAATATATTTGAGACAGGGTCTCACTATGTAGGCCCTGCTGACCTGAAATTTGTTTCAGCCTCCAGTTACTGTAGGGTCGCAGGTATGTACTACCATGCCTGGTTGTCAAAAGAATGTTGAAGGTCAGCTTTCTTTTTGCTTATGAGGTGCTGAGGTAATTTGATTCTTTAGCTCAGTAAATAGGGCAGTGAAAATTAAATGAAGAGCTCTCAAAAGATGATTCATCCTAAATTTACAAAATTGGCTTCTTAGACTACATTTTGACATTCATAAATTCGACCTTGTAGAATGTATTTAAGTTTGGCTTATGAGCAAGGAGACAAACCACTTCCAGATGTCATCACTGATACATGATTCTGAATTAAAACGTTTAATAAAAACTTCAGTGTTGACAAATGAACACTAATAAAATAAGCCTGTGGTTATATACTTGGAAGTTTATCAGTAAGTGTTTACATAATGTATTTGGTATGTAAAAGATACGACTAAAAGTAAACCAATTTCAGTTTGGCTAATAATAATTACAGGTATAGGATGCTCCTTTGTAGGGAATGTGTACGTAGTTGGTGCTGAGTCAGTTTCCTGGCTGGCCTGACCTAGCATTGATTTTCACTGATACACAGAATGGGGCTGAATCACAGAGGTGCTCAAATGGAGAAATCAATAGATCTGTTAGTGTAATAGGAAGGTTTTCTAAGGAATTTCAGAATGAGTGAACTGGTCAGATTCTAGACAGAAATCAAGACTGATCTGTAATACTCTTTCAGGATCATTTATCAGTTAGATAATGACTATAGTATGAAATCCAGTTTGTGTTGGGGTAGGTAGGTTGGGGGTTTAGTATTCAGGCGGAATACTCTATAATTTAGCCCCAGCTCTCTATTCCAGCAAAGTGTTTCATTATCCTGTGTTAGCACATTGTGTATTTAGTCTTTATTATTCATTGATTTATTCAGTTATTCTACCACTTTGGAATTTCCTTATTCCTTTTGACTAGCCAATTTCTCTTGGGCTTCAAGACTCAAGTCAAGGTTTTTCTTTGAGGAGGCTCATTTCTTTTGTTCCATGATCTTTACCCCTTCAACTTTGTAGCTCTGACTGCCTTTCTCACTCATTTGGCAGTTACGCTTGTACTGCTTCAGTGACGTGCCTTATGAGAACACACTCAACTAGTTTGGAGACTCCTTGAGCATAGTTGCTGTTTCTTATACCTGTTCTATGTCAGACCTAGTGTTATTTTTATTAGATGCTTGGTAAATGTTTGGCAGATCCTAGAACTTGAGTAAAATCTTGAACTTCATGAATTCTATATTTTGTGTATGGAAAGTTTTCTAGGAAAGGTTACTACTCCTGTTTTAATTTCTTTCATTCATTCATTCATTCATTCATTCATTCATTCATATTTGGTTTGTTTTTTTCAAGATGGTGTTTCTCTGTATAAGTGCTCTGATTGTCCTGGAACTCACTCTGTGGACCAGGTTGGTCTTGAACTCATAGATATTCACCTGCCTCTGCCTCCTGAGTGCCTGAGTGCACCTCAACTAATTTTATTTTTTAAATAATTTAATATATAGAAAAGAAAATGGTAGGAATAATTTCTGAGTATCCTTAGCCCAAGTTTATATTTCATAATATTTTGCTGCATTTGTTCTATTATTGTGTCTGTGTAACATTTTCTCTACTGAACCACATAAGCCGCAAGTGCAGTCAACGTTAACAGACACTTTTCAGAGTAAAGACACCGAGTTATACAGCTGTCGTATCCTGACCACAGTCAGCAAATGAAATTATGCACAGCTACTTTCTCACAGAGGAATTTTATTTTTTTAAATAACATTAAAATTTTTTTGGTTGTTGATTTTTATTTTATGTGTATGGGCATTTTGCCTCATGTATGTCTTTTTTCCACACACATTTCTGGTGCCCACAGAGGCTAGAAGAGGATGTCAGATCCCCTTCAACTGGATGGAATTACAGATGGTTGTGAGCGTCTCTGTACATGCTGAGATTGAACATGGGTATTCTGGAAGAGCAGACAGTACTCTTAACAGCTAAACCATCTTTCCAGCCCCTTTAATATATTTTTATAGAATAAAATTACCTCACTTTCTTCCCTCCATCCCTTCAAAGATACTCCCTTTCCATTTCCTCCCTACCCTCCAATTCTCAAGTTAATAACCTTTTTATTATTGTTACGCATATGTACATATATACATACTTGCATTTGATTATTGTTACATATATACATAATGCATGTATGTTTGATCATTGATACATATATACACATAATACAATACAAAGTTGTCTGCTCCGGAACCTTATACACAAAAAGCTAATATGGACATATGTTGCTGCTGTTGTTGGCTGCTAGTTGGGAAACTAGTTGGTGTGGGTCCACTTTAGAAAATTTAGTTGAGCCACTTAAAAAGACCAGAGGAACTGTCTTGAAAATAAGTGGTTTTCACGCATTGGAGCTTTACAGTTTCGGTTTGGGATGGAGCTTTTCTGCTTACTCTCTAGTTTTGGCTTAGTTCTGATTAAAGTTTAGTAAAATCACCAGCTTTCTAAGTTTGGTGTAATGTAAAACAAAATGCTAATTTTTCTTTGCTTTCTTAATGTCTAGTTCATCTAAGAGTTCTGTGTCTAGACAGTTTTGTTTGATATGTAGTTCTCTTATAGGAAATTTTCCTTTAAATGCTACAGTACAGAGTAGTGGAGAATCTTCTGAAAACAGTGGCACTTGGGCCCAAGCAGACTCACCACATTTAGTGCAGAAGTCAGCCGTCAGTCTGCAGGAGCAGTTCACATTATCTGTTTTCTCTTTGTTGGATGGATTCTTGTGTTGGTGGTACTGAAATAGTTTGAAATTATCTGAGCTAACAGATTAATTTCCTCTTTGTGGATTAAGATTTAAAGACATGCCTGTAAATTATAGTGTGCCTCAAGTTGTTTCTGATTATTGTTTGACATGGATATTAAAAATTACAGATTAACAGGTTGAATTTTTTCTCCTTCCCAAAATGTTACATACTTTCTTCTTGAAACAATGGAATTTTAGTTGTTTTTGTTCCTGTTGTTGCATAGCACAGCTGCGGTGTTCTGGCTAGACTGAGTTAGTCTTTGTCTTTGTAAATAATATATATTTAAACTGTGGGCAGACAGTAATAGTTTTTCCCCAGACATGCAATAACCCACCTTAAAATACCTTAAGCATAAACGTGTTTGTGTGTGTGTGTGTGTTTCTCGTGTAAACTAGGTTGGCCTCTAATTCACAAGCTACCTTCCTATGCATGCCTCATTATTTTCACACTTCTTGGAAGTCATAGGACACATGGTAACATATAAAAATAACAACTCATATTTCCCATTTTCTGTCTTTGTTGTATGGTTGATGTGACAGGCCTGTGCCACCATACCTAATTGAACTAGTGGGTATTTAATATTTCTTTTAATGTATTTACTATTTGATTTTGCCCTTTTGGTAATTATTTAACATTTTTATGATGGGTGATCTCTGTCAGCCAATGATCTTTAAGAGGTGGGACCAGGTTAGGGCATGACCTTTTGGGGTATAGTTTTGAAACCCCAGCCAGCTTCAAGTGTTTGCAGAAAGAAATCAGTCTTAATTTCTTTTTGTCTAGAACTCCAGGTGTGTTGACAAGACATTATTACTGTAGGGTATGCATTATCCTGTACCCTAGTCAGGTAGGGTATTATTCTGTCTATTTCTGCATCTTAATAACATTTTTCTATTTGTCTTAGGACAGCATTGTACTGTTACAAGAAAATAAAACTGTATCTGGGGACCTGGGGTTCAGTTGGTGATTGTCATGCAAACATGCACCTGAGTTTGATCCCCAGAACTCAGGAGCCAGCGATCCCAGCACTGACAGGGTGGAGACGGGACAAGTCCTCGGGCATGTCAGAATAGCTGAATTAGTGTAATACAGGCTCAATCAGAGATCCTGTCAAAACACAATGTGGAAAGCTATTGAACAAGACACCTATCATTAACTCCTGGCTTCCATGTGACATGCATACACACAAATGAAAAGTCTATCTGAATATTTTTAAAGTAGCTACTTAAGACTACCGCTCTACAAAGATGGAAGGTAAGGCTTAATACTTATCGTGTAATCTGACCAGTTCTGCTTGAAAAAAAAAAAACACTTAAAAACTCAATGATTTAAAGCAATTATGTTGTTAAACCTCATATCATTTGTGAGGTAGGCATTTGGGCAGTATTTGCTTCACTGGCTGATACTCAACTAGAGAGTCCTGGTGTTTTCTTTATCATCTGATGCATGGGCCAGAATGTCCAGCAGTCTAAGCTACTGTCCAGCCAAGCACATACACATGCATGTCCTCTACATCACTGTGGCTCAAGGTAGTTGAGCTTTTGCAGTGAAAATTTACTACTCCTGGAGAAAGTATTCCAGGAAACCAGAGTTGAAGTTTCTGAAAACAAGCTTTATAAGATTCTGGATACTATAGTGTATCTGCTCTCCAAAGCCACCCCCTCAACAGCTCAGTAGTTGTATAACCTCCAGGACTATGAATAAGTCTTAAAAAATTTAAAGACCATCAAAGTGACAGAGAAGCAAAGTAATTGGAAGGAATAAAGGCCAACTTTGTTTCTCATTGAATCTGAAATTGTCATAACAAAAAGATATTAGAAAAAGTTTTATTTTCAGCTGATAAAGGTTGTTAATGTTTCTATATTAAGGGTACTGTGGCAATTGAGGTGCACCAAAGAGGATTAGAAAAGGGTCAGTGAAGGACCAAGAAACTTGTCCCAGTGAGTTGCTCAGAAAAGTGTCAGTAAGAGTGCTAATTTGGAAAGTTACCCAGATTCTGCTATTTATCCTTTCAAGGAGAAGGAAGTAGGGACACATTCTGAGTATGAGGTGAAGGTAGTGAAGTTGGAAAGTAATGTAACTATATTTGAGACTGGGTGTGGAGACATACACCTGTAAGCCCCCCCCCCGGGGGGGCATGTGCTGAGGCAGGAAGGTCATCACATGAGTTGAATTTACTTGCAAGTTTCAGCATATTAGAAACCCGTGCTATCTCGCAGACGTGCTCTCACAGGTGGGTTTTATTCAGTTTATTGTGGCATCCTAGGAAGGTGTCACCCCTTCATCACCAACTGCTGTGTTCACTAGCCACGCTGCATAGTGTGCTTGTCAACTTGACACCATCTAAAGTCATCTTGGAAGAAGGAACCTCAAGGAATCATCTTCATCAGATTGGCTTGTAGGCAAGTCTGTGGGGGAAATTTCTTCATTAATGATAGATGTGAGAAGGCCCAGCCTGCTATGAGCAGTGCCACTCCTGGACAGGTGATCCTCCTGGGTTGTGTAAAAAGGTAGCTGAGCAAGCAATTAAAACTCAAGCTAGTAGGTAGGTCTTCTCCATGTCTCCTGCCTCCAGCTTTCTGCTCTGACTTGGCTTCATCAGGGAACTGTAAAAGCTATAAGATGAAATAAACCCCTTCCTCCCTGTTTTGGTTTTGGTTGTGATGTTTATCACAGCAATAGAAAGCAAACCAGGACACTTGAATACATGGTAGTTTCAGATTTTTCCTCTGACCCAAACATAATAAATATCTCATTAGTGAGGATTATTCAGGGATGCTGCCAAGCCTGATGACTGAGTTTGAATCTGGAACCCACTTGGTAAAAGGAGAGAATTGATTATGTCAAGTTATCCTCTGATCTCTGTCCTCTGTCTTCCTCATATGTGCTATGGTGCAAATGTGTGCATAACACACACTAAGTAAATATAAAAAATTTAAGATGATTATTCATATTAAATTTAATAATCTTAGGAATATAGTCTCCCTCCAAACCCAAGATCTTTGAATTATGTTTGGTCATGTTTGTGTGTACATATTTTAACTGTCTTAATGAGCAGTTACTTTATTTAGTTTGGTTTTTTTGTTTTTGTTTGTTTGTTTTTGAGACAGGGTTTCTCTGTGTAGCCTTGGCTGTCTTGGAACTCTCTCTCTAGATCAGACTGATTTTGAACTCAGAGGTCCACCTACCTCTGTCTCCTGAGTGCTGGGGTTAAAGGCATGCACCACCACCCGGATAGTTAAAAATTTTAAGCTTGTGTGAGTTTGTGTGTCATGCATACATGCATGAGCAGCTCATGGAGGCCAGAAGAGGGAATTGGATCCCCTGGAACTGGAGTTGTCAGGTGCCTATGATCCATTTTGTGGGTGCTGGGAATTGAAAGTGGGTCCTATGCAAAAGCAGCACTTAATTTTATGTGCCTAGTTAACAGGGAAGCCGACCCATGTTCCCCTCCTACAGAGTTGGCCTGTGTATGTATGGCTTTTCCTTGTTTTCTATCGGGCTGAGGCCTTTTAGTTGGTTTATAGGCTGTATTTATATATTTCTTTTAAATGTTATACCTTTTAGCCTGAGATATAACATGATAATAAAATTAGCCACTGAATATAGGATGTATAAATAATATGCAAAAGTCTAAAATTTTATTTTGTTTTAAAAGACTGCTTTAACAACTGAACTATAATTGTATAATTATGTGTTCATGGTGCATCAATGCCTTGCATCTCCTATGGCTGCAGTGTAGTTTTGAGATATTTGTGGGTGGGTTGGAAACAGCTCGTCAGTTCTGTTTTGTCTGATAGTAGTACCAAAATTAAAGTAAAATTTATCTACTGAATCTTCCCTAAATTCCTAAGTTCTGCATCTTTATTTTATATGTGTGTATAATAATATATGTGTATGTTTCTTGACCTGTGTTGGGTGACCATTGTATATTTAAAAACAACCACAAAAACAAAAACCCAAAGACCTAAATAGCATTTAAAGCCATTATAGACAAAAGTATGGAAGCTTCCTAAAATTTTTAAAATTGTATTATCATGTAGTCTGAGTCCTCCTAGGTACACATTCAAAAGATAAGAAATTCAGTATATCAAAGATCACTACACTTGCATATTTGTCTTAGCATCATTTACAGTAGACAAGATATGGAATCAATTTAAGTATCTACCAACAGATGACTAGATACAAAAACTGTAATACCTTATTCTTTTTTAGAATAGAAAGCGTTGTCATCTTCAGCAACGTAGGTGAGCCTGGAAGGCTTTGTGTTAAATGAAAGAAGGCAGGCACATAAAGGCAGCCTCGTATGCTCTCACTTTGTGTGGAATCTAAAAAGCATTGAACTAATACAAGGGTGTTTACCCAGGGCTTGAAAGTTGGGCTATGGTAGTAGAGTCTGGGAAGATGAAGGTTAAAGGGCACAGTTTCAGTTAAAAAGGAATAATTCCAGGGAAGACTCCTGTACTTTATTTACATCATGGTTTGTACAGTTATTAACAGTATGCTGTATTTTTGGAATATTTCTGAGGACAGATTTTTTCTTAATTTCAAATTGTGTGTGTATATGCAAGTGCAGAGATCAGAAGACAATTTCATGAAGTTTATATTTTCTTCCACTTTTATGTGGGTTCTGGGAATTGAACTCAGGTTGCCTGGTTTATTTGGCAAGCACCTTTATCTGCTGAGCCATCTTGCCAGCCCTGAGAATAGATTAAGTGTCTGTATGTTATGTGAAATGATGCACATACCTTGATTTAGCCATTTTAATGTGTATACATATAAAAATATCATACTATACACCGTATACACAAACGTGCCAATAAACTTAAAATAATGTTAAATGAATGAATAAAGAAGTATGTGACCATTAATATTTAGTTCCTTAAAAATAAGAATTTTGATTCTTTTAGCAGATTGCCAAAATTTTTCCATGGAATTCAAGAAAAGGATTCTATTTAAAAAGAAAACAAGATTTTCTTGAGCTTTGTGCTAAAGTGATTAAACGGTCTAGTCTTTTTCTGTCAATTTTATGTTCATATAAGTATACAACACACATGTTGTATGTATTTGTACATGATTTTGTGTTTGTGTAGGCCTGCGTGTGTGTGTAAGCCAGAGTTTGATTTTAGGGGACTTTTATCATTTCTACCACCTTCTTCAAAGTTTTTATTTTAAAAAGTTTTTTTTAAATTTTTAACCTCTATTTTTGTTATATTTGTATGAGTGTTTTGTCTTCATATGTCTGTGCACATGCATGCAGTGCCTTGGGTACCAGAAGAGGGGGATCATATTCCCCTGAGATTGAAGGTTACAGATATAGTTGTGAGCTACCACATGGGTGCTGGGTACTGAGCTCTGGTCCTCTGCAAGAGTAGCCAGTGCTCTTGACCACTGTGCCATACCTCACCACCCTTGTTTGTTTTAAATTTAGATAGGGTGTTTGACTAAACCTGGGTCTTGCTCATTTAGGTAAACTGACAGCCCAGAGAGCCTCAGAGATCCTCCTGCCATACTTCCAGCACTGGGATTATAGATGTCATCACCACCATGCCCAGCTTTTTCACATGAGTGCTGGGGGTCCAAACTAAGGTCTTCATTCTTGCACAACAAGCACCTTGCCAACCGAGCTGTCTCCCCAACCTCTCTCATTAGAAAGAATTAGAACATCTTATTGATTTGTAAAAGTAGCATGGGCCTCTTCAATCTATTCTACTGTTCTCCCCACTAAGAAAAATCCTAACCTGCCTGTCTACGAACCCAGCTCTGTGTGCGGTGCTCTGGGATGCTTTCTGCCTTCATATACAGGTTAATAAGTTCTGTTGACAAAACTTGTGGTTGATTTACATGTTTATCAGGGTCACGTTCATTCTATACTTTATTGCATTTTGTTTTACTTTCCCCCCACTCTTCCAATTGATGTCTTCTAGGTTAGAAAATTTATCTAAACACTAAGGATACCTGGTGTACAATTAGTTTACTGTTAAAAATGGTTGTCATATAAATAGCAGGTAGCTATGTGTTGTTTCATCTTTCCTACAAATTCCAATTTAATTCATTTTGAGGTTTCTGATTATGAAATGGAATTTAGATAACAGTTGGTAAATATGCAGTGTCTCCGTGCTGATGCTCCTAAAACCAGATTTTAATAACTCTAACTGTGGAACTTGCACATCATTAAGGCAAGTCTAGGTATGGGCTTAGCAGGTTTTTATTTTGGAATAGTGAATATTTATATACTTTAGTATTTACCTTTTTTTACATATTGTTTTATCTTGATTTGCTTTTTTAAATATTTATTTATTTATTATGTATACAATATTCTGTGTGTACATCTGCAGGCCAGAAGAG
>LOEQ01001044.1:202677-219280 GCA_001685075.1 Bramus lutescens
GAAGAGCAGGCAATGCTCTTAACCACTGAGCCATCTCTCTAGCCCCAACATTGTTTGTTTTTATTATTCTTTATTTTGGACCTAAATGTAGATAGTGGAGATTTAGAAAAGTGGGGAAGATGTTCTTTATTATTAGTGGTAATTGGATACATGCATCAATGACAAGAGATAAGGAACTTTAAAGTTTAGCACATTGCTTGGCAGGAACACTTTGGATAATGTTGTGTGGCTCTTTTAAAAAATTTCTTTCATTGTGTATTTTTTTGAGAATCAGCCCTGAAGATTGCCACAGTCAAGACAGTAACATTGTTTGCTTAAGAATTGATTTTTATAAGAGAATTTTGAAGTTGCTAGAGTAGAATGGAAAACAAATCAGTTAACACGGGCTTGATAAAGTGAGTACATCTTTAGAGCAAGTTTTCTGCGTAATTGGCATTTCTACCCTCAGCTTGAATCTGTATGCATGTTTGTTAAGTCCTACAATAAAAAATATAATGTTTCCTTATTTTCTTCAGTTATATATATATCATGTAATAATTGGGCTATTTCTGGGGTACATTGTAACATTTCAAGCATGTAAAGAATGTGGAATGATCAGGTAAAGATAATGGCCTGTCACTTCATACATTTATTATTTATTGTGTTAGAAACATTCAGAGTTCTCTCTAGTAACTATTTTGAAACATTCAAACCATTTTTTTGTCAGCCATAGTTATCCTATACTGTGTAGACTGTTCCAGGTCATTTTCCCCTATCCATCCTCACCCCTGTGCCTACTAACCATCTTTTCTCTTGCACACACTTCTTAGACTCTTCCAGGCACTTTTTTCTACTTCGAAATCAATTTTTAGCTTCCACATACACATAAGAATATGTGTTATTTTCTTTCTATGCCTGGGGTTATCTCAGTTAATATACTGTCCTCCTGTATGTTCTGTACATGGTATTGTAAATGAAAAGATGACTTTTTTAAATGGCTGAATAATACTCAATTCTGTGGATGTGGATGTTTGTGTGGATATATAGTTACACACATACAGCATGTTATTCATCTTTTTGTTGCTCTAAAATACCAAGAATTCAATTTAAGAGAAGAACTAAAAGTAATAAAGTTGGGTTATGAAGCTGGCTGTTCTTCTAGACAACCCAGGTTAGATTGCAAGCACCCTCATGGCAACTTGTCTGTAATTCCAATCCCAGAGGATCCAAAGCCCTCTTCTGACCTCCACAGATACAAATCTGCACACAAGCAAAATACCCATACTCATAAAAGAAAACAGCTTTAAAAAGTAACCTCATTAATTACATTGCTGATAGTGTAGTTACATTATGAAGTGAGACCCATTTCATTAATTATTCTTTCTGTTACATGGTTGACAAACTTTTATAGATGAACATATTTCATTAAGATAAATCACTTATTTCTCATTAGTAGAGATTTTGTCCAATTATATTTTTAACACTGATAATAAGACATGAAGAGATGTAAAATTTCATAAGTTTTGTTATTGAAAACTCTAAGCAGGTTTATATTTCTCTTGGGATTTGTATATGGTATGTTATCAAATCATCTAAAATCAGTTATCAGTTTTCAATTAGTAGAATTAGTATATACTAATGATATGACTTTCTGTTATATTTCAATTTTTTTCTGGGTCAGTCCATAATATATAGAGTTTGGGATATTGTAAAGGCTTTGGGATTGTCATTTGATTCCTATCCTGAATAACATGAAAGATGGCAAGGGTTGTCATAGGTTAGTAGATAAATTACAGTTACATTACTCAGGTTGGGAAGGTATGACTCTCAATAATGAGAGTATTAAACTGAAATCAGTGATGATTTTGCCAGAGGATAAGGATAATTCCTTCTTATCGAGACAGCATCTCTGAGACTTCTGTGTCTAGAAGTATATTGGTAGTTATTGTTGTCTTAGACCAAGCAATAGGGGCTGTTTCTCTGTAACAGTCTAATGCTTCCTTTGTTATTTCTACTTGTGAAAAATAGGGCTAGAAGTTAAATGGTACATCTTGCTGTGAAGCAAGAAGAAATGGGAAGTAATTAGAAATAGAGAAGACAGAATTTGATGGGGCTATATTGCTGTCCTCTTAAAGAATAAAGTCATTAAACTAAGAAAGGGTGTTGAGAACTTGACAATGAAACATAAGAAACTAGAAGAGGTGTTTGGAGTTCCTGAGCACCTGACAGTGAGCCTCAGATAATAAGGTTTGACTATTCAGAGTCCTGCCTCCTGCATCACTCCCTTCCCTGCTCACAGCATCGCAGGCATGGCAGATTCTCTGACTCAAACATTAATATTTCATTACGATAATTTTTAAAAATCATCAGTGCAAGAAGTCACCTATGTGGCATACTAGTGCTAGATTTTATAGCAAAAAAGGGGCATTTCTCTTATATATAAGTACCTTCCCAAGACATTTCAACAAGAAAATGCAGCTACTGTCTGCCTTTTCTTCTCTCTGTCTCATCCATCTGTGGGAGAATGTGGGACACTGTATTACAGATGCCCCTTAGGTAGTTATAATACAAGTTAGTTCAAGGACCTGTCAAAAATGCAGTAAACACCAAGTTTGAAACAACACTCTGGAATGCCAGATACTTTAGGTCCTACATGTGCAACTTTTAATTTTTTGCTTTGGAAAGGAAAAAAAAAACCAACATGAGATTGTCTTAGTTGAACAGTTCAATTTTGCTTGAGTCCATAACTATGCTCTATAGCCAGTCTTTAAATCAACTTGACTCCTGGTGAACAGGCCTGTTTAATCTGCAGTTTTGACCCCTGTTGACTACAGTTGTCTACCTGCCTTCCCACCAGACATTTATTCCATTCCTTTTACTATAAAAGTTGCTTTACATAGTTAAACTTTATTTATATAGAATGGCACTCTAAAATTTATTGTGTATAATATTAGAAATTTAAAGGATATGGTTGGGTCATGAGCTTCAGAGCTGCCATGGAAAAGTGGCCATTTAGCTGAGTGGTGGGTCTAGCAGCTCAGTGTAGCTTTTCTGTTGGTCTCTGTCAATGGTATTAGATCTCAAGACAGTAGTACATTCGCTGAATGCTGCAGGTGGGACCATCTGCTCACTATTCATAAACACTAATAGACTTAATTTTTAAAACTCCGCTATTTAAGAAATATTTTGAAATTTGTTAAAATTTTTTTCCTAACTACCTTAGGTCAACCAAGTCTTCGAGAAGCTATTTCCATGTCTTGTATAACCAATGGAAGTGGTATAAACAGAAAACAGAATCACACCAGCTCTGTATCAATAGCAAGAAAAGAAACTCTTTCATCTGCTGCTAAAAGGTACCTGATTGTCATGAAATGGGGAACTGGCAGTGCACAACTGTGCAAGATAGATGAGGCTACTCATGAAAAGAATTACAAATAGGGCTGTATGCTAGTCAGGTGCTCGTGTCTTGATTCTTTAATTCTTTAAAAAATCAACTTGTGATACTATAAGGACAATGGACTCAGGCCATTGTCCTTATAGTATCACAAGTTGATTTTTATTCAGAAAGCTTTTGAAGAGACAGAGTCTTTTCATGTCCTGGAATCTTATTGTTGCTTTTGATTTTCAACAAGAATTTATTGATACATTTAATGAAATTTATAAGTAGATTTTCCTTAGCAAGTGACATATTTGGTATATTTTAAAGATAATAGACACTTTAATATATATCTACTGTAGTGGGGGGGGCAAAGGCCATTATAACTTTTTTTCAGCACAAATCAGAAAACTGAGATTCACCTCAAAGTATTCTAGTAGTGGTATGCGGCTGTCTACTTGTTCAGGGCTGATAGAGGCGGGAGGATGCTGGAGTTGCTGCGTTCTAAACGCTCCAGTGTAGTACGTACGGAATTCCATGTGCTCAGGCTCTCTTAACCCAGTAGAATTTACTGTTCCGATGGCGGTGCTTGAATGACGCTTGCCCACCTTTCCTTTTAATTGTCGTCACATGGAAAGATTATAGGAAATCAGCTGTACAGAACAGGTTGTGTTGTTGTTTGATAATGCATGAGGGGAAAAGCGTTTAAAAAGTAGAGTGATATATGCTAATGAAAAGTGCTTACTTCAGATATTAACGCCTGGAAGTTTCAGAGTGCGCAGTTCCAGGTGTTAACCAAGCAGGTGGCTATGGGAATGGTGAGGAGATAACAAAACCTTCAGAACCTAATGTCATTACAGAATTTCAATTTTCCCCCTTTCAAAGTATTAAAATTATCTCTTTCATTTTCAGGAGAAAACATTGTAATAAAGCATTCATAGTAGAAATCTTTAATATTTTTAAAGATTGTTTAGTTTTTATTTCATCGGTATGTTTTGACTCTGGCGAACACATCATGCAGTGCCCACTAGAAGGGAATTTTGGATCCTCTGTAACTGGAGTTGCTGTTAATTGTGAGCTGCCACGTGGGTGCTGGGAACCAAGCCTAGGTCATGTGCAGAAGTAGCAAGGGCTATTAACTGCTGAGCCATTTCTCCAGCCCTTAGTATGTAATTTTTTTATAAACATTCATTTTTTTATTCAGTAACAGTTTAATTTTAGCTGGTTTTCTTAGCCTGTTTCTGTACTGGTGCTTTGTAATGATCAGTACAATAGGAAAGGGTGGTCTAGGACCACTTGGTTTTGTTCCTTTGTTGTTCAGGGCACTAAATTTAACCCCAAAGGAAAATCTCTTTTAAGCATAAAGGATAGTTTGAAGACCATTACAAAAGGATTGTCATCTAATTCAGACTTTCCCTCCCTCCTCTCTTCTGTGGCATATGAGTGTATATACATGCACCTGTCTGTGGAGACCACAGTTGATGTTGGATGTTCATCAGTGCTCATCTCAGTTTTTGAGACAGGGCCTCTCTCTGAGCCTGTAGTTTGCAATTTTGCCTAGCTCAAATGACTCCCAAGTCCCTGGGATCCATGTGCCCCGTACCCCACCTCAAGTGCTGGCTTTTCCATGGGAGCTGGAGATCCAAGCTCAGATCCTCACACTTAAAACACAGAGAGCATGTTGCCCGCTGACCGTCTCCAGGCCCAGTTTTCTGATTTTAGGGTTTAATCTGCTATTTGCTAATAAGAATTTGTTTCTCAGCACACATTTCTTCAAAAACTGAACATAGCAAGGTATCAGAACTGAATCATATTCAGAAGTGACAAAGTCAGAATGTTGTTACTACATTTCTAATTGTTAACAATGTGATAGTGGAGTTGCATAAATTATATACACATGCACACGTGTGTGTTGTGACATATTCTTGGAACATATGTTATAAAAATTAAATGTCCTTTGCTTAAGAACTGTAGAGCATTCATGGTTTTCTTCTACCCTTTCAGTATTGGAAGACAAGTCTTGAGTCTGTACTTTACAGTACTACTGCTCACAGGCGCAGCTGAAACTTCTGAAGGTGTTTTATCAGTTAACTGTCCACGTGCAAAGTCATAAAGGCTGTATATAAGTATGTTAGGTATTTTAGCTTGAAACCTGTTAGGACAGTTTTACTTCCCCTTTTCAAAGGATGTATCTTTGATCAAATTTGTCAACTGTCTTGCATAAAATGTACGTATAAGTAACTTTGTAATTTTTAGTTTAAAGGCAGAATAAGAAATGTAAAACTCTGGCGAAACAATTCTTTTCCTGTGACTTTAAAAATTACTTCACATTCATTTAATATCATTTTTTAAAAATTTTACTTTTTTGTTTTGCTTTTATTTTTTGATGTTTTTTGTTTGTTTTATTTTGTTCTTATCAAGACAGGGTTTCTCTGTATAGCCCTGGCTGTCCTGTAAACCAGGCTAGCCTTGAACTCTCAGAGATTCTCCTACCTCTGCCTCCCAAGTGCTGGGATTAAAGGCGTGCACTGCCATGCCAGGCCTCTTAAAGTTTTTTTTTAAATTGTGTGTGTGTGTGTGTGTGTGTGTGTGTGTGTGTGTTAGTATATACATTGGTGTTCAGGTTCACAGGATCCTGGAGCTGGAGTGGTAATTGAAGCCACCTAATGTGGATGCTAAGAATTGAGCTCTGGTCTCCCGGCAGTCTTAATATCTGAGCCGTTTTCCAGCCCCTCATAGCATTTTTAGTAGCTTTTCTTGGTCTTTCTAAAGCAAAAACTTGGTTTTCACAGAACTAGTTTTCTTTTCATATATGTCTTGTATTTTATACTTAACTTTTATAATTAAAAGAACAACTTCGCATTAACAGGTGGGTGTCACTCATCAGGAGAGTGCTTATGTAGCATATGTGAGTCCCTGAACCAATACTCAGTACCACAGCCCACCTTCCCCTTTTTCCCGCAGTGAGAAAACTCAGTTGACAGGGTCAGAGGAACCTGGGAGTAGTCTGGGTTAAACATGAACGCTTAGTGAGTCATCAGTCAATTTCTTTCTACAGGGAGTGCAAAGGTCCTCAGTGCTGTAATTTAGATAAGTTGAAGTTAGTTAAGAGAGTTTCTGCAGCCCCACTGCAATCATCAAAATTACAAAATCCATTAGAGGTCACTTCCATCCATCCCATGGGCAATCTTCATAGAATGGATTATTACCTTAGATTGTTCAAAAATTCTTTATCAAAGATTATATTTTTTGTTACTGAATAAAAAGAATATAAATTGTATTAGTTATATGATTTAGGTTCTTGAATTATAATCACTTTATTATTTTGATTTTAAAGTTTGTTTAAATATGTGTTGTTCCATGTTATACTTTATTTTACAGTGGTACAGAAAAAAAGAAAGAAAAGCCACAAGGACAGAGAGAAAAAAAAGAGGAATCTCATTCTAATGATCAGAGCCCACAAATGCGAGCATCACCTTCTCCCCAGCCCTCTTCACAGCCTCTCCAAATAAACAGACAAACTCCAGAGAGCAAGAGCTCCGCTCCCACCAAAAGGTTTTAACCGTCCCCAAGTACAGAGCTAGGGACCGGTTGTAAAGATACCTAAATTCTGTGATTTGGGAAAAATTGGCTATCCATGGATTCCAGGAGAAAACATCTTCATTGCTTATAATCTGTGCCTTAGGACACTGGGGAATAAAGATTTAGAAGCATAATTTTTCAAGTATAACTGGCAAAGAAACTAAGACAATTTGGTAAAAAGGAAAGAGGTATAAACAGCCCAAACAATATTTTTATAATAAAATTATAGATATTTTTAACATTTTTTGTAGTTGTGTATAAATTTATAGCCATGGATAGAAATCACCAATTTAAATTATCCTCACTACATTTTGGCATCATTACAACCTCAACTTGCAAGGCTCCTTTAAACAAACAGTTCCTGTGGCTGTGTCTTAATTTCAGCTTTGGGTCTTGGGAAGATAACTTCTTGCTTGAGTATGGAAATGAATTCATTTCACCTGGTATTTTCTATGCTAAAGGCTTGTTTGAGAGTTTTTCTCTGTTCCGTAGTAATCAATGTTTTAAAGTGATGAGAGGGGGAGAAGGAAAAACATAACAAATGTTTGTAAACCTAAATTAGGGGTGTGGACCTGCATGCTGGGGCTACTAATGCAGTTGCCTTGTAACAAGTACTGATACCAGTTTAATTAAATTGGCCCATTTAGCTGGGTAGTGGTGGTGCACGCCTTTGATTTCAGTACTTTCTGAGTTCAAGGCCAGAGGCAGGAAGATTTCTGAGTTCAATGCCAGCCTGCTCTGCAAAGCAAGTCCACAACAGCTAGGACTGTTTCACAGAGAAACCCTGTCTTGGAGAAAAAAAGAGGGTGGGGGTGGACACTATTTAGAAACATGGACTCAAGCTTTAGCGTTCCTTAGGTGTTTTATTATTGTAGTACTGGAGAAGAATTCGAGGAAACTATTAACCTATTCTAAGAATTGTTAGAACTTCAGTAAAGTAAATGACAATCACTCCTAAAAGATTTTCAGTATGTTTCTCTTTGGTTACATTAATGTTTTGCTTCAAGTCTGTAGTGGAAATTTGAAAATCCCAAATATTCTTTACTTGATTAATGCATGTTTACCATTTACAGAAGGCTTTCTCTCTATGCCTGATGCAGTTCTCGTGCTAAGGGTTTGTGGTTCTTCTGCCTGGGCTCCTATGGAGTTCTTGAACATAGCTTATTAATGTCATGCAACTTCTTACTGTGTGCAGGGGAGGCTCATGGTCTCTTTGAGGTTCATTCTGATTAACTTGGTGTCTCTTTGTCCCAGAGTGTCCTTTTCAGCTTACCGTCTCCTGGAACTGTGCTTGCTCTTCTCAGTTGCTCTTTGGATGCACAATTGCAGAAGTATTGAAGACTGGATGAGTTTCGGGGTGGTCAGCAATGCAGCCAGAAAGTCATTTATAAACCGTAGAATTTCAGTTATGCATGTAGGGATTCCCCGCTGATAATGCTGATAATTTTTTATTGTATCACATTATTTATTTCTGATCCTGGATAGAAGTCTCTAAAACTGTGACCAAGAGCTTCAGAATTTTAGCGTCACAGTTTATTTAGAAATTTGTGCTATGTATAAATTAGCTACATGAACATAATCATATACAGAATGAATGGTATAGTGTCATATTTCAAGTTTATAGTTCATGTTTTATTAACTACAAGTTATGAGAAACACTACGTAGAGATCTAAGCTTTTTCTTATATTAACAGCAGATTGTAGAGATTTCTTTCTCCAGATAATGTTTGCTCTAGTTGATATTTTGAATGATAACACAGACTTCCTAATTGCCTTGTTTAACTCCTATGCTCATCCAGCCAGATCCTTTAACTAATCCTTCTCACCCTGGGTTCGCTTTAAGAGTGTTAATCTCTTCTCTCACTGTCTATTGAAACTGTCAATTACATGTCATTGCTACTCAGAACGTTCCTCTAAGAAATTAATGTGTTTTTTCTAGCATAAAACGTCTACCAACAGCTGAAAAGTCACATAACTCATGGGAAAATTCAGATGATAGTCGTAATAAATTATTGAAAACCGTTTCAACATCAAAACTAATATCAAAGGTTATAAAAAGTGCAGACAAGTAAGTTAAGTACTATTTGTCCTGTATGAAAATTAATAATTGTGTCTCTGTACTGTTGTGTGTAATGACATGCCAGATTTGAATTTTTAATTTATTTCAGCTGATTTATTTTCTTGCCAGGTATTTTTAAGTTTCCATAGAAAAGCTTTGTCTTACTATTAATTTATCTCCAGTGTCTCAATCTTGTAAGATTTGAATATTATACTCTTTTTGTAATCTCACTGTTTCAATGATTGTGTGTAATATCTGTTGTTTCATAAATAGTATATATTAGAGTTGAGACCACTGAGAAACTGAATTTTACTTGTAGAGATTTATCTAGAGTATGGACTAGGCATCAAAAATTCTAAATTCTTTCAGATGATTCTGGTGCTGAGCCATGTAAAATAAATGTGTTCTTTTCATTCTTTTTTTAGACATAAAGATGTCATCATCAATCAAGGTAAATTAAAAATTCCTTTTGGAAATACTTGCCTTTTTACATCATCTTTACTATTGCCAATTCATAAGAATATGACTGATTTTATTCAGTCTAATTTATTAGTTCATAGTAACCAAAGAAACCTATTACTGTACTCATTTTAGAAAATGCCTGGTTTTTATTGTAAGATATGTCATTTTTGTCTCAACCAGCAAAAATGTCAACCCGTGAAAAAAACAGCCAAGGTAAGGATTATCTCTGTAGTGGGGCGCCTCCTGAGTCGGCCTCTCCTGGGTCTCTTATTTGGCTTTTCACCATTACTACTCTCTGGCTTTCCTCTTAACAAAGGAAATACCATGGTAATTTGAACTAGTATTTCTAACTACTCTTTTAAAAAAGAAAAAAATCTGTTTTCTGTGAGATCTGGAGAATTAAGGAGAACAGTAAAAATAAATACAGCAACATGAAGAAATCAAAAAATGTATTTCCTTTAAAAAATTATACTTAGAAAAGCCATTTAAAAGATTGATAAATCTTAATTCGATTTCCTGTCTTGCAATTTGGTTGCTAATAATCACTTACTTCGTGCTCAAATAGTGAGTCTAGCAAAGCATTTCCTCTTAAATTCTTCCCTTTTATTGTTATCTCTGACTACTTGCTGTTGGCTCATTCTGTTGACCCAAACAGGATAACTCTGTATATGTATATTTAATTTGGTTGCAAAGTAGGTAAGTTTTATGTATCCGTTTTACACTCTCAAATTGCTTGCAAATTAATTGAAGCATGCTATTCTAGATGAAATTGTGCCTTTTCTTTGCATGCTTTTTGCAGCTCATTTCTCGTGTCATAGCTTTCTTTGTCTTCTGGACTATTAATTGGCTAAAATGTGCTTTAATTTTTTTGTTAGCAATTTCACTTAATTCTTGTAACTTTTATTTTCTTTCGTTAGAGTAAGAAAAATATATGTGCTGGTTATATTCTTTAGGTCATAAGATTTTATGCAGAAATTGTAAATAAGGCTGAAACATGATATTCTTCAATTAGATCTGAACTTTTTGCATTATAACTGTATAGATTGTGTAATGGTTGACATACCCAAAGGAAATACTAAATTTATTTAAAACACAATTTTGACTCTAACCAAACTTTCTGTTAAATAGAGACACTGAAAGAACAGTGAATGTGGACAGCCATGAGTCCCAGTTCTTCTGATAGCCTAGGCCAAGTGGCAGTGACCTTGAGTAGTGTTCTGACCTGAGAATAATAATCACAACAGAGCTTACTTCACATAACTCTTAAGACAGAACAATATATACAAAAGTCCTTTTAAACTAGGAACCACTGACTAGAGAAGTGCTGTTACTAAATGTTCTAGAGACCACTCCAATCTAACAATCTTCATGGGGGGGAAGTGAGAAAAGGTTGTCTTTCTTTGGTTTGTTTTGAATGGAAAGGAAAACTTAGCATTCGCTTGTCAGAGTGGTTTGTATTGGCATAATCTTAAATCATTTAGGTAAACAAGTGAAACAATGTCGTTACATGGGTGGTAGTGGTGCAGAGGAGCAGCTTAGACAGGATGGTTGGTGCTTGGGAGAAGGTGGAGAGGAAAAGAGGAAGTTGAATTTTGTAATAAGAATTTTATCTTAAAAACAGTTTCTTGTGACATCACATGTTGACCACTGAGCGTTAGTTATACAATTGTACAGCAAGCACTTTACCTGCTAAGCCATCTCTTCAACCTTCAAATAAACTTTCATTAACCAATACAAATAATTACTGAGTCGGGGAAAGAAAAATGAAGCCTGAAATAATCTTGCAATTCTGATAGCTCTGACAGATCTGACATGCTTATGGGTTGTTCCTTTTATCAGATAACCATTTTATGCATTTAGTTAATTGTCTTTGTCAGGCCCTATACTAAGGATTCAGGATCACAGCAGTTACAATGTCTGAACCAAGGGAATTTATGTAGCAAACAGTGAAAACATACAGGATGTAGACAGAATATAACAAGTTCTTAATTTTATGAGATGATACATATTTGCAAAGAATAAGGAGAGTTTGCTGTTATGTAGAGTGGTTGACATTTCTGATCCAGTGATACTTAAGCTGTCCAGTGAAAAATGAATGAAATATGTGAATGTCCAGAGAAATAATCTTGTGAGTGGATGGAACTGAAGTACTGAATCCCTGAGGCAGGCAAATTTTTTTTGTTTTTGGTTTTTTGTTTTTTTAAACTGTGATGAGATATAACAGGTAGATCCCTGATCAAAGCATGCATACAGTGTTGGATTTGTTAACCATTACATTTCTAAAATGCATATTCTTTGCAATAGAAACTTTACCAGACACCTCACTCATATCAGGGGCAAGTGACTAAATGGCAATAATATAAGTGAGATGAACATGAGATATAGGAGCAAAATGACATGTATCACAGAACATTTAGAAATTATGGCTCCACTGTACCTAAAGTAATAATTGTAGGTTGGAAACAGTTAAAAGTCCGTTTGTTGGAGGAAATAAATTGACGATTCAATAAAGCATTTTCTCCCACTGAGACTTGTAGTTTCAGCGTGCTCATGTTAGATCCTAGTGACACTGTATATCCATCAGTGGTGTGTGCGCTGAGATTACAGGGAGGACAGTACACTTGCCTGCTGCACCCCCAGGCTGCTCACCCATTGCTTCTCCAAAGGACAGCCTCACTAAAAATACTTCAGGGTTTTCCCCCCTTTAGTAACTTATTTTTAATGTTTAAAGATTGTGAAATATTTTTTATCTAAAAATGTATGTAAATACTATTAGAAGCACCTATAGTTTGACCCAAGTTTATTGTGTCTTCACATTGGGTTTTATCTGAATGTTTTTAAAAAAGAAGACATGAGAGCCAGGTGTGGTGATTTATACCTTTAATCCCAGCATTTGGGAGGCTGAGGCAGGAATAGGACAGCCTTGTTTAAGAATGAATCCCAGTCTCCAAAAACCTCGGAGCAAAAAGTCCAAAGCATGAAAATTAAAGTCTGTTCATTAATCCTGTTTAATCAGAATTTCATTTGTAGATTTTTATACCCCTGGAACTTTGTGTTTCTTTTCCTGCCATTGTTAATTGGGAAAACAGAGCTAGAGATGAGGGGAGGCTTTAACATCTCAAGTCCCTCTTTCTCCCCCCTTTTTTGTGTGACAATCTCACTATGTAGCTATTACTCCCAACACTATTTCCTAACTTTTCAAAAAGAAAGTCTTTGGAGGGAAGCAGAAATCCAGACTATGTAAGCAAACTCTTGTATGTGAGTTTTCAAGTAATTTTATGATAATTAGAGTTGTAAACAAAACAGGAATGGAGATGAGAGGTGGCTCGGAGTCAGAAGAGATGAATTGTTAAGTTGGTTTACTGTTTTGGTTAACATGGAGTTTCTTAGGTGCACAGATGTTACCTGTTTGTGATGAGCTTAGTCTAACCCTAAGTTGTTAGGTCATGTATTGGGCATTATCATGTATGGGTGCCCCTGCCATTAAGAATTTAAGAAATTTTGCTCACTTACCAAACAAAGAAGGTTATGAAAATAGCATTTTAATACTAGTCAAATTTTCAAACCTTGGTTTTATCCTAATTGGTAAAACTAAAACTAACTGCATCATATTTGGTAGGCACTATCACTAGGTTTTTTTTTTTTTTTGACTTAAGGGTTTAGTTTCAGAATCTTGGATTAGATTAGAATAAACTGCTGGGATTAAAGGCATGCACTGCCACTCCTGGCCTACACACACACAATTTTTTTTTTTTATCCCTTACACAGAACATTGTTTTGTTGAACTTTTTTTCTTTTTAAAAGACAGGTTCTAAACTGGCTGTACTGGAATTCTCTGTAGACCAATCTGCCTCTGCCTCTTGAGTATTGAGATTAAGGGTTTATGCCAACATACCTGGCATGGTTTGTTGAATCTTAAAGTATTACAGTGAAGCAACCTGGTCAGAGGTTGGCGAGATGGCTCATTGGTTAAGAGCACTTGTTACTCTTGTAGAGGACGCAAGTTTGACTTCTGTCACCTACATGGCAAGTCATAACTACCTAGTACTCCAGTTCCAGTGTTTGGGAGCAGAACTGCTAGTTTTAAAAAAAAAAAGGTGGAGATGAGTAAAGAGTCCTTAGTCTTCTGTTATCAATTTGGTGTCATTGTGCTTTTCTCTATATTGCTTATGTTTGAGACTCACATTCTAATTTGAAAGGAGCTATAAGTTCTACAAATTGCAAAATAGAAATGGATTTGTGTGTTTATTTGTTTGAGATGGCATCTCATAAAGCCCCTGCTGGTCTCAAGTGGAGTATAACAGGATGGCCATGAACTCCTGTTCAGGTTCAGCCTCCCCAGTGTGGGACTACAGGTAGCCACCACCCCGCCCAGGTTTCTTAAAGAAGAAACCTTGGGGAGAAAATGCTGAAGGTGTGACACTAGAAATTCAGAAGCCCATCTGCAGTGGCCCCCCGTGACACAAGTAACTACAGTCCAGACAGGTCCTTGGGCTTCTCTATGTCAACCCAAGTGCTTCAGTGTCCAGTAGAAAGATGTCATCTGGCATGTATGTGACATAAACCTTTAGATGACAAAAGACAGTTAACATGAAGCTTAGTAGCAAACTTAACTACCAATAAGCCAGAGCAGCAAGTACCTTTTTGATGTGTGACTATTAGTGAACATTATTAGTGAACTTTTTTTTCCATACACAGTCTTCAAAATGTGCTGTATATCTTATACTTCCAGTACATCTTGTTCATGCTAGTCACATCCCAACCATTCATGGATCAGTGACTGACTTTAGAAAGTGCAGATCTAGAACCCACATTTTCTGGGGTTTGTTTGTCTTTAAGACAAAGTCTCACTATGTACCTCTGGCTGGCCTGAAACTGGCTCTGTAGACCAGACTGGCCTTTCACTCATTAGAGGCCCACCTGCCTCTGCCTCCTGAGTGCTGGGATTAAAAGTATACTCCACCACACCCCTCTTAGAACCTAGCTGCACAGTGAAAATGTGTCTAAAGTTCTGAATGACAAAATTTTGGAATGCAGACTAAAAATTTACTGAAATTGGTTAAGCCATAATTTCCCATTTTGAAAAACAGGTGTTGGACTAGGTAAACTCATAGAATTTTTTTTTCAGTTCCCATGCTGTGCAAGGGCCAAAAATGAATAGCCTCTGACAGAATTGCCTTTATAGTTAAATGACTTTGTCACTGGTCAGATTTCATTACTAATTCATAATTTTTTTAGCATGGGCTTTAGGGAGGACTAAAACTAAGGTTCAAGCCAAGGTCTGTATCAAAATTGATGCTCCATCCACACTCTGAATCCTAGATATTTTGACTGTGCCAGTGCAATAGACATTCGTTACATTTAGTAAGCAGCTTTGCTGCTGAGTATTTATCGCCCACTCTCTCTACTAGCGTGAGGACAAGTAGGTCAATACACTTGTTTTCTGGACTGCCAGACATTGGGTATCTTACTCTGACAAGTCCCTTAACTCAAACCTTCCAGCTTATCTTCCCTGTTAGTTTACAGTGAGGCAGCAGGAAGTGCTGTTGGTTAAAGCAAGCAGTAATTATAAGATGCCCTAGAGAGCTGGTTGTAGTGGCACACACCTTTAATCCCTGCACTTGGAGGACAGAGGCAGGTGGATCTCTGTGAGTTCAAGGCCAGCCAGGTCAACACAGTAAGTTCTAGGCTAGATAGATCCACACAGTGAGACACTGCCTTGAAAAGAAAAGAAAGGAAAGGAAGGAAAAGAAACCTGGGGGTCTCAAGAAAACATTTGCAGCGAAAATGCCAATGGCTAGGGAGAGAAGAGTGGCATCCTCATTCTATGCTGAATTCCCAAGGAGAGGGCTCTTTGCTGAAAAAGGTTGCAAGCCAAGGCTTGAATGTTTTATGCTCGCCAGGCAGGTGTCTGCCTGTCTGCCTCCCTCCCCTCCCCTCCCCCATCTCTCTTTGTCTCTCTGGCAGGTCTATTTCTGTGTGTATCTCTGTCTCTGTCACACATACACGCACACACTTTCAAAGAAGTAAACATTTTACAGATGAAAGGTTTCACAGTAAATTAGAGATCTGCTATTTCTCTTGAAAGATGAAGAGTTAGAGTAGTAGTAGTGCCCCAGAACTGGCCCTGGTACATGGAGTACGCCTGTGCATCTTCCAAGTCAGCCTGTCATCCCTCATTTTCATTTTCTGCCTGACCACTTGAATTAGATACTTGAATGTGTGACCCTTTGTTTTAAAGTGTACATGGTAGAATAATCAGAAGTTTGGTGTGTTTGCCTATGCATGCTATCTTGGATAGCTACTTTAAAATTTATGCAGATTATATAGAATAGTAAATTATATAAGCAAATCGCCAAACAGTGTTTAAATGGTTACAGCTTGCCACACATGGTGACACATACCTGTAGACCTAGTAGCCAAGTTTGAGACTGCCCTGGCTTACATAACTATGCCCTGTATCAGAACAATATAATAAAAATTACAAATTCTTCTCAAAGGAAGAAGGATAAATATTTTTAGGGATCTCAAATTGTTTTCCACAGTATGTTAACTTATTTAGTCAAAGTTCTAAGTAGTAGTATTACCATTTTCAATGCTAGGACAGTGAAGCTGGCTCTCACAGCTAATAGAGTAAACTGGGATTCAAATCTTCAGTCTTTCCTTCATCGTGATGCGTTGCTTTCTTCCCAGTGCCAGAGAGTGTTTCAAGTTCCTATATTATACACATGGTCTCCAGTGTGTGTGATGCCAGTTCAGACAGCAAAGCATTTCATAGACTGCAACTTTAATTTCATGTTAGAAAAATTACTGAGCACCAGTAACTCCTTTGTTTTCTGATTTAATTGATTTTCCTGCTTAACAGTTAATAGAATAATGGTATTTTGAGCTCCTTCAGTTATGTTAGTCTTTTTCTATAATGTGTATTCTTGCTAACCCTTCACCTTTGCTAGCCATACTTTCCTCTAAAGAGCAATGGAAGCGCTTGTTAATCTGTTATTTATTAAGAACACATTTTTTCATGTACATCTTTGATCAGATTAAAAATTCTAGTATAAATTTAAAGGGGATTGAACAATTTAATACCCTTAACAAACTCAAAAGGAAGTTGTATTACAGATGAATACCTGTAAGAGTAGATTGAC
>LOEQ01001044.1:226211-238373 GCA_001685075.1 Bramus lutescens
GAATTGAACTCAGGACTTTTGGAAGAGGAGGCAATGCTCTTAACCTCTGAGCCATGTCTCCAGCCCCTATGCTTACATTTTAATAGATGAAAATTACACTGGGCCATACTTCATAAAACCATGTAAACATGTCTGCCTACGTATAGCGACCAAAAGGGAATTTGAATATATGAAAATGGTTTCCATTCTTATTATACCAAATTATGACTAAATATTTTCTATTAATTTAGTATTCCATAAATGTATTAAGAAAGAAAAACAAAAGTTTGTTTAATTTACTAATAAAAATAAATAGGTCAGGTGTGTTTTTAAGACTGAAAAATATTTATTTGAAAAAATATATTGATACAAAGGCACGTTCATGCTGTTTCATATTTCTGTATTTAAATTATTGTTAATACTGCTCTTTAGCCTGGCTGTACACCCTGACAAGATAAGGATCGCGACTGGACAGATAGCTGGAGTGGACAAGGATGGAAGGGTGAGCAGCCAGTGTTTTGTCTCTACTCCCACTGCCCATTGTTTTACTTGCTGAAAGTGTGTATGAAAGGATCTCTATTATTGGGAAAATATTAGAATGTAAGGTCTTAAAATGGAGGATTCAAACTACTGTTTCCTTCTAAATAGTAAGTAGCCTACCTAGGGAAATGTCTACATGTGAAAATGGAAGGACTCTTGCTCGTTAAAAGTTAGACTTGTTAAACTAAATTCCTCCAGTTGATGGGCCCTCCTGATTCTCTCTTAAGAAATCAGCTGACATCTTAGAGTTTCAGTTGCTATTTGGTTTCAGTAGATTGTTTTATATAACATGTCTTATTCCTGAGATCAGCAGTGAATTGATGAGTAGTATGTGTACATGATGTTCTCTGGGTTCAGTTTCTATAAAGAAAAGCTACAAGTGGGAAGTTACATTAGATGGATGGTGCTGAAGATCCCTCCCAATTCTTTATTCTTTCAAGGATTGTTTCCACAGAACTTAGTAGAAAGTTTTTTTTTTAAGGTACATTATGTCAAGAATAAATGTGATACTAAAAGCAGAGTAGCAGGGATGATGGACCCACACCTGTAGTGGCCCCAAGCAGGAGGACTGCTTGAGTTTAAGAGTTTGAGATCAGCCTGGATAAAATTGTAGGATCCTGTCTCAAAAAAAAAAAAAAGAAGCTAAGTACTCAGAGCACATTAGACTTGGAGTCTAACTCTACCTTTTAATAGCTGTAAAAGCTGACTACAGTCTGTCTCTCTCCTTATCTCCAGTGTGAGAGCTGCAGATTCTGTTATTGCATAACATTTGCTGCTTTGGTCACTCTTACTCCCATAGTTTGAGTGGGGAAGAGCCTATTGTTTGGAGGCATGTCTCGATTTTGTAATTTTTATCTTAACTAAGGTGGCAAATTGGGCTGGGTGTGGTGGTGCACGCATTTGATCCCAACAGTCAGGAGGCAAAGTCAGGTGGATCTCTGAGTTCCGGGACAGCGTGGTCTACAGAATGAGTTCCAGGACAGCCAGGCCTACACAGAAACATTGCCTCAAAAAACCAAAACAACAACCAAAACAAAAAGCAAATTGCTGTGTGGTAGTGTTGCACATGTATATGTTGTGTAGAGTGATGCACATGTATATGCTGTGTGGTAGTGGTGCACATATCTGCACCCACTTGGACATGCTAGTTCTATCTTGTGTTTTGCAGCCTCTGCAACCCCATGTCAGAGTGTGGGATTCAGTAAGCCTTTCCACACTACATGTCATTGGACTTGGAACTTTTGAGCGTGGAGTAGGATGCCTGGCTTTTTCAAAAGCAGTAAGTCACAGTTACTTTTTAAAAGTAAGCAAGCTAAGCCTGAGTTTGTTTTGTGTATGTGTATAATCTTGTATCTGTCCAAAAATGAGATGCTAGCTATTTTCAGCATAGCTATTGTTATATAGCTAATATTGTACTAAATTTGATTTAGGTAGGAGCAAGATATTGCATCTAAATTTAATGTGTCTGTCTTAGACAGTGTTCTGTTACTGTGAAAAGACACCATGACCACAACAACTTTTATTTTAAAAAAGAATTTAATTGGGCCTTTCTTACAGTTTCAGAGGTTTAGTTCAGTCTACATGGCAAGAAGCATGGAGGCACACAGACAGGCCTGGTAGCCAAGAGTTCTACATCTGGTTTCTCAGACAGGGAAAAGAAAGAGACTCTGGGCTTGGCCTGGGCTTCTGAAACCTCAAAGTGCACCCCCAGTGACACGCTTCCACCACCAGAGCCACACCTCCTAATCCTTTCAAATAGAGCTACTCCCTGTGACTAAGCATTCAAATCTGTGAGTCTCTTGGGGGTCATCCTTATTTAAACCACCACATTGTCTTTGTCCTGAGATAAAATGCCAATGTAGTGGTGGAAATGGGTAGAAGAACATAGGCATAGTGTGGTACGGCTTGAGATAAACAATCAGATGCATTTTAATTTCAGTTTGAGTCATAGGAAACATCCATCTTATTAGGAAATTCAGACACAACGCTTTATTTCTATAAAATATTTTTTTTGGTGTTACACGAGAGAAAAGAGACAATCAGAAGTTTGTATTCCTTAGCATTCACAAATTATCTTAGTTCTGAATTGATGATACTGTTACTTTAATTTTGTGTGTAATGAGCTGGAGAAATGGCTCAGTGGTTAAGGCACTTGCTGCTCTTGCAGAGGACCTGTGTTCAGTCCCCAGCACCCACATGATGGCTCACAACCATCTGTAACTCCAGTTCCAACAGATTCAACACCCTCTTCTGGCCTCAGCAGGTCCCATATATTCACGCAGTGTTTTTTATATATGTATGTATGTATGTATGTACATACATATATATGCAGGCAAAACACACTAAAAAAGTCTTTTTTTAATTGTGTATAGTGATGTCATTTAAGCTTCAAGGGTTTATTATGAGAAGGAAGTAAGATATTGCTCATCTGAGCATTTAACTTCCTTGAATTAGTGGTTACATTTATAAAGTATGTAAGAAACCTATATTTTCACAGTCATATTTTAAATTTTTAAATACACCCTCTACATTTTCCTGAGCTTCATTTCTACTTCAGAATGTGTTTAGCTATTCATAGTTTCCCTTCAATTCTTACCTGTAGTCACCAGCTGTATTCTGACTTACAGGGATTTTTTGGGTCATGAAAAAAGAGACATTAGTAAAGCAGAACATTTAGTTGAATTTCCCAGCTTTGCTTGTTTGAAGGCACTGAATGACAAGTCTGACAGGTCAAGAGAAGAGAATCTAACAGAACAAAAACAGGCTAGCAGCAACTGTTGTCATGGGTTTGGTGTCATTGTTAAAATACTAAAACTAGTTAGAATGGCCCATATTCTTTAGTTTTCCTTAATTCAAACAGTCTTTTCAATAGAGGCAGGGGAGAGAGAAAAGACGCAAACACTACTCTTGCTTTAGTGGTTTTAACACATGAGTTACTATGTTTCTAAAAAAGCATAATTTTTATAAATAGTACATTCAGTTGTGTTTCAAAATAGTTTAACAAATTTTTCATAATCTCACTATTAGTAGTTTTAATAATGACATTTTTATTCACATTTATTTAGGATTCAGGTGTTCATTTATGCGTTATTGATGACTCCAATGAACATATGCTTACTGTATGGGACTGGCAGAAAAAGTCAAAAGTAGCAGAGATAAAGGTAAATCAAAATGAATTTTGGATATTATCTTTGAGAGTCTATTATTTGACAGGTATTTGAATTTATAGTATATGTGTATCCAGATTATAAGAATAAATTCACAGTTCATATTTATCAGTTTTGTCAATTTGGCAGGCATCTGTGATAATGACACTACAGTGAGATAAAACAAAATAGTCAACTTGGAGCAGGTTCATATTTCAGAAAACTTCATGCTACTGAAATATCAAAGTAGACAGACAGATGTCCATGAGCACCCTGCTTGCCTACTGCCTTTTTAATGAACTTGACATGTCAATCAGCCTCTACTCTAAGGCTTTCTCAATTTACAGGAAAGTTTTACCTAGGAACATGTTTGATATGACAGAAGGCCATATATAAACATACAAGGTTTTGTGTAATGATTCTAAGTGCCTAAAGCTCATATATAAACACACAAGGTTTTATGTAATGATTCTAGGAAGTGCTGGAGCAGTTAGAGGGATTGTAGCATTTATAAGTGCTGTAGAATAGCACAATCCCATTGTGTTGCTCAGTCTGGCTTGTAAGAAGCTTGTAAGTGGGCTGGAGAGATAGCTCAGTGGTTAAGAGCATTGCCTGCTCTTCCAAAGGTCCTGAGTTTAATTCCCGGCAACCACATGGTGGCTCACAACCATCTGTAATGATCTGGTGCCCTCTTCTGGCCTGCAGACATACACACAGACAGAACATTGTATACAAAATGAATGAATGAACGAATTTTTTTTTTAAAAAGAAGAAACTTGTAAGTTAGCATCACAGCTGCATTTACGCGGGTCAGAAATGTTAAGAGTATAGAATGACTTTGATAAGTCCTTAAAGAAGAATGTTTTCAAGGTTGGTGAGATGGCTCAGCAGGTAGAACTGGTCCTGCTTTTGTAGAGGACCTGAGATCAACTCCTAGCACCCACATCAGCTACCACCTTGTGGCCCCAGCTTCAGGGAAATTAAGCCTGTGGGCACATACACTTAGGTGGACATACCCACACAGAGAAACACATGCATAAACATAATTTAAAAGTTAAAAAAGGAAGAATATGTATTTTGCTTCAGCTCCTTGTATCTTTTGTTGAGATTACTTTGTATAAATTTCAAGTTTTCAGCCTTTTGCTTTAAAATCTGGGGTTTTGTTGTTTTTAATATATATATTGATTGTACTTGAATATGGCTGTCAGAAAACCTCACACTTGGAAAAACATAACTGGAGGCATAGATGATCTTTCAGCCATTACCATCTTCTATAATTCACATCACTGAAGTGTAGGGAAATGGCAGCAAATTGAAATAGGTGAATTTTTCTCTTTTGTAGTAAGGTCTACCAGGTGAGAGCAGGTTTCCCCCAGCCATGCCTGTCTCACCTTTCCAGAATATGTTGCTAGTACAGAACTCCATTGCAGACCCTCCACTGAGGGCATTACTGTCTGCCTGGAGATACTACACTATGTACCTCCAGCCTAGATTTCCCAGACATTGTATATGATGGCTCCACCCAATATGGCCTCTCAGTTTCATTCTTGTCTCCTCCCCTCCTTTCTCATCCAGATTCTCCAAAGTCTCCCAAAATGTCCATTTCCAGAATAGTTGATTGTAAAGCAAGTAAAGCTTGACTTCCGGGTAATCATTTCTGTTTAGGGCAGAAAGGAAAGCCTTCCTAGAATAGAACCAAGGCATTTTTGCCAGGGATGACTTGGTTCTAGGGCTACATCACTGGCCTCCTCTCTGTCTTCCTCCCTGGGTATTGACCTTACGGCTTTCTAATGGGGCTCTCTCTGTTTAAGTCATTAAAGACCTGAGGCCTGATAAGAGCTTTGCACTTTGTATGAGTTAAAGTTCAATGTGGAGTTGCTGCTGGGTGGGCAAGTCGGTAGAACCATTTTGGAAAACTATTTTGCCTCTTAGGCCTAGCATAGGCCTACTTGCTGACACAACCTGATTTTTCCAGAGTATAAACCCAACATAAATAGACTGATATATTCACTGGAATGCAGATTGCAGTGCTGTTTGCAGTAGCAAAAAAAAAAAAGTGGAACTACCCTGATCCCAGTTAGCAAGCAATGTGGTTCTTTTTTTTTTACTTTTTATTTTTACTTTTCCTCCTTTCCGACGAATAGTACAGCATTTAGACTGACCATGACTGGATCTCACAAATATATTATTGAAAAATACTGTAAACATGAATGGAGTACACCGCTTGCAGCACAGCTCCCCTGCTTGATTTCCTGTGGACAGGTAGAGGCTAGGCGACTAGAAAGGGATCTGGTCTGTTTTGGCTCTGTTGTTGTGAGCTTGAGGACAGTACACTTTCTCTTGCATCTTACACTTGTAGTGTGCTTTCCCAAACATATAAGAAGTATGCTATTATTCTTGTAAATAAACATAAGAATTGATATAATGGTATAAGGATGTCAAATTTAAGCCTTGATTCTAGAAGTCTGTTGTTAAAATATTTTTGTTATGAAGTCAGGTAGGTGATGGTGGTGCACACCTTTAATCCTAGCACTAGGGAGGCAGAGGCAAGCAGATCTCTGAGTTCAAGACCAGCCTTGTCTACAGAACGAGTTCAGGATAGCCAGGGCTATACAGAGAAACCCTGTCTTAGGGTGTGGGATTTAGGGAAATATATCTTAGAAGAAAAGGCATTTCCTAAAATATTTTCCTTGTCTTTGTGTAAGGAGCTATGATTGAATTTTGATAGCAGTAAGGATATATGCTCTTCTAAAAGTGTCTTTTTTTTATTTTCACAGACAACAAATGAAGTTGTTTTAGCTGTGGAATTCCACCCAACAGATGCAAATACTATAATAACATGTGGTAAATCTCATATTTTTTTCTGGACCTGGAGTGGCAATTCACTAACAAGAAAACAGGGAATTTTTGGGGTAAGGATCACAATGTTGTAACATCGCTGGATGTGTGTGTGTGTGTCATATGATGCTAATCTTTTTTATTGTTGGGTAAGCATAAAATCACTATGCCAAAGAGAAAACTGAAATTCTTATTTTATTGTAGAAATATGAAAAACCAAAATTCATTCAGTGTTTAGCATTCTTGGGGAATGGAGATGTTCTCACTGGAGACTCAGGTGGAATCATCCTTATCTGGAGCAAAACTACCGTAGAGCCCCCACCTGGGAAAGGACCTAAAGGTATATTGTTCTCATGTTAAACGTGCTGCATAATTCATGGCTAGTGCTGTGTCAGGTCGTGTGCCTGCTGTCCTGTCCCGCCCCACCCCTTACCCGACCAGGAGAGAAAGTCTACACTGGAATAATGTGAGCATTACCAACATACCTGTTATTTTTCATGTTCTTCATAAGATCCTTTCTAATGTGATTGTTTATTATACATATATAATATACATATGATACAGACTTTGCTCTCCAGAAGTGTAATATGAGAAAGAGAATGAGCACCCACAAGCACACATGCTAATTTAAAATATATAAAGTTTTATTCTCCTCTGGGCTAATACTCAGATATCTGAACAGAACTGTTGGTCGTACTTTAAGGACAAAGGGAAAGGAGAAAATGAACAACCCATATCTCTGTTCCCCTCTCTTTTCCCTTTCCTAACTGTAGCTCCTCTGCCCAGCTCTACTGGTAATAGCCCTTCTATTCTTTCCGCACATGTGAGTTTGCACGGGCTCACACCAGACACACACAAAGAAGAAATTCTTTAAAATGTGCATCACTCTTTAATCTCTGTCAGGCTTCTCCACAGAACTAGGAAACCTAGCTGTTTGGCCTGCTCACTAAGTCACCAGCATGGGCCCTTTGCCTCGTTGGTAAGAGTGTGACCTAATTTTCAGCATCTCCCTGACATTTGAGTCTGCATTGGACAGAGAAAGCCCTCTAGATGTCTTCACCTATCTCCGGAGGCTGACGTACTTTTGGAAGGCGTTCTCTTGGAGAGTAGACTAAATGGACAGGCTTGCTGTTAAACTTGGCGTTGGCTGGATAGTTAATCCTAGATGGAAGGTTTGTAAACTCAAAGAGTGCAATTTTTCTTAGCAAATGTTTTAAATCATATTTGACCTAAACTAGATCATCAGAAATGCAGGTCCATAAAAGAGAGATTTTCGTTTGTAATATCTTGTTTATGGTTTATAAAAGAAACGTGGAATTAGCCTAAATTTGAAACTCTAAAAAATTTTTTTAACTTAGTTACTGTTTGGACTTTGTGACATTCTCAGCATGGAAAGGGGCGGGTGGAACTGAGTCCATCCCAGTATGGAGAGTTTTGTCCCGATGAAGCAGTTTTTCTTTAATTTTGCTTTCTGTTTTCTAACATACTTCATTCTGGGAGGGACATACATGTTTGATAAGACCTTTTGATGTGTTTAGAAGTGGGGAGTCTGAATTAAGAACAGACAACCTTGATTTTACTTTACTATGGTCTCCATGGGGAACCATGAAACTCTCCACCTATTTTTTATGGGGTTTTGTTGTTGTTAGACAGGGTCTCACTGTATAGCTCTTGACTGACCTGGAATTCACGGAAATCCACTGCCTCTGTCTCCTAAGTGTAGGGAGCAAAAGTACGCGCCATCATGCCTGGTAATACCTTTCTCTCTATGCATGTGTGCATGTGTGTTTCGAAACAGTGTTTCTCTGTGTAGCCCTGGCTGTCCTGGAATTCATTCTAGACCAGGCTTGTTTTATTACCTCATTTCTTGACATAATATTCAGTTATATAGGCATGCCCATGTTTTGCTTATCCATTCATCAGCTGGTATACAATTTTAGAAAATAAATGATCTTAAAACTTTTCCCACAAGATCTATGGCTGTTTGTTGACTTCAGCCATGTTTAAACAAGGCTCTGGCTGCCATTGTGAACCTGGTAACTCGAAGGCATTGTCTTCCTAAAGCTGTCCTCCTGCCTCTCTAGCCTCAGTTGATTGACAGAGGCCTCAGAGTAAGCATCATGGGCCCAGGTCAGGGTTGGGTGACATCATTTCTTCTCTAGCCTCCTATTTCTCAACAGATTAAAAGGAGTGATTAGATTATTAGTGACTGCTATGTACTGAGCTAACAAAGGCTTTTTTCCTCTCAAGTCTCCAGAAGTGGAAGACTTGGGTCCTGCCTGGTCACAGCTTTATTATTAGATAGCTGGTATTATGTATGTATAACTCTCAGACTTCTGCCCTTACTCTACATTCAGAAGAATGACACCATCCTAATATTTCACAACACTATCATAAGAGATGACAGTGAAGTTTGCAGCTACATTCTGTAAGAAAATAATTTTTAGACTACATAAGTATTGACATAAATGTGAAGGATTATTTTCAGCCTTAAGCTTCTCTCCCTGTCATGATTCAGTAACTTGCTGAGAATTGGTTTTTGATTATGAAGCTATGGGCGTTCTGAGTACTCACCCCGTAGCTCTGCTGAAGCTTTTTCCAGAAAGACACTGAAGTTTAATGTGTTGTTACGCCAGGCGCTGGTGGCGCACTCCTTTAATCCCAACACTCAGGAAGCCGAGGCAGGTGGACGGATCTCTGTGCGGTTGGGCCTGTCTGGTCCACAGCACTAGTTCCGGGCAGTTAGGGCTGTTAGACAGAGAAACCCTATCAAGTGTTATTACTATCGTTCTTATTTTCCCATTACCATATTAGGTATTTATCAGATCAGCAGACAAATCAAAGCTCATGATGGCAGTGTATTTACACTTTGTCAGATGCGGAATGGAATGCTATTAACTGGAGGAGGAAAAGACAGAAAAATAATTCTGTGGGATCATGATCTCAACCCTGAAAGAGATATCGAGGTAAGACTGGCAATGGAACACTAAAATCTTTAAATAGTGGACCTTCTCGTGCATATTGTCCCATTTTGAGATAGCTTTTCTGAGAAACTGATACATGTCCTTACCATTCCTTCCCCTCTCCCAGAGGAGACAGAGTGTTATGTCACAGAGTAATCTGTTTCAAACAAAATAATTTGGAGTTTTTGAGGGCTTTCATTGTTTATTTTGCAGTGCAAGAAATTGGACACAGGCTAGGCAAACACTATGAGCAGAAGCATTTGGAGCCCCTTCATGAAGAAGAAATGCACCGTTTCAGAGTCATTCTGTGAGATCATTGTAGTTATTGGTGTAAAAGTCACTATTACATCACATAGAGTAGAAGTGAAAGGGATCTCACAAATAGGCCTTTGAATGGCCTTTCACTTACTTTACAGTGCAACCATCCTTGCACATCTGATCTCCCCACGGAATCCAGACATCGTGGGTATGCAGCTCCCTTACATAATGCAGTCAAGTATTTTGTGTACTTGCACTTTAATTACCTTATCTTAACAATATGAATGCTATCAGAATGTTTTATTGAGTGGTATAGGAACTAATGATGGAGGGTGGTGCATATTCAGTACGGACAGGTTTTTTTTCACTCCAGTATTTTCAATCTATAGTTGATTGAATCCTTGGACTATGAATCTACAGATAAAAAGACCAACTGTGTTTTTGATTTACTGAGATTTTTCTATTTTGGTCATTTTGACAATCAAGAATGAATACCCAGAAGAACATAAAACAAAACTTAGGCTATCTTCTTTACAAGCTTCAGTAGAGCTTACTCCTCTCCCCACACTTCTAACCCTTAACTCTCGGAATCGTATGGAATATAAATTAAATTTTATTGAAGTCGGCTAGAAATGAGATCAAGGTGAGAAACTGCAGGAGACCTTGTACTACAAAGATAATTACTATAAATGAGGCAAAGAATGTTGATAATATAACTTCTGTGTAATAAAATGTAATTGAACATTAAATTACAATATGAGACTTCCACATTGTTTCAGATTTAGTCTGTCTTTATTACCCTATAACTGCATCCAGCTGTGAACACAACACTACTCAGGTAGTAATAATGATTGCATGTTCCTCTGCTTACGGTAACTGCACACATTCATTTGTTCCAGGTTCCTGATCAGTATGGCACAATTAGAGCTGTTGCAGAAGGAAAGGCAGAACAATTTCTAGTAGGTACATCACGAAACTTTATTTTACGGGGAACGTTTAACGATGGCTTCCAAATAGAAGTGCAGGTAAGCTCTGTGGGGCCAGCGGTTTCTGTTATTTTTTGGTGACACCCCCGATTCTTACAACAAGGTTTTTCATTTTCAGGGTCATACAGATGAACTCTGGGGCCTCGCAACACATCCCTTCAAAGATTTGCTCTTGACATGTGCTCAGGACAGGCAGGTGTGCATGTGGAACTCAGTGGAGCACAGGCTGGAGTGGACCAGGCTTGTGGATGTGAGTGGATAATATCCAGTGCAAACTCCTCCCACTGGCAGTTAAAACAAGAAAGAAAAAAAGGATTACGTATTGATTTAAACTTGTATTTGGCAAAATCTTGGAGTAAGAGGGAAATGTTTGTTCTCTCAGTTTCAGTAGTAAAATTAGAATGATTTCATGTATTTGTGGAGCATTAATTATGAGATATTTGGGCCTCTGTGGTGTTGCACTTGGTTTCAGTAAATGCTGTAACAGATACTGTCTTCTTTATGAGTGATCTTTTATTTTCTCCCTACTGTATCCCTTTCTAGCCTGAAAGAAATACATGAGGGCTTTTTGTCTTTGGGGGTTTGGGGTTGAGACAGGTTTCTCTGTGCAGCCTTGGCTGTTCTGGAACTTGCTCTGTAGACCAGGCTGACCTAGGATTAAAGTCATGCGCTGCTATAAGCGGAGACTGCTCGTTTGTTTCCCTTGGCTCTAGGGAGTCTTCTATTCCCTCTATCTTTGTCAGTGTTCTATTGCTGTGAATAGACACCATGAACATGGCAACTCTTAGAAAGGAAAACATTTACTTGGGATTGGGTTGCAGTTTCAGAGGTATAGTTCATTATCAACATGGTGGGACATGGTGCTGGAGGAACTGAGAGTTCTACATCTTGATCCACAGGCAATAGAGAGTGAACTGTGTCCCACACCAGGTATAGCTTGAGCATATGAGACCTCAAAACCCACCCCACGGTGACACACTTCCTCCAACAAGCCCCCACCTCAATAGTGCCAATTCCTGTGGGTCAAGCATTCAAACACATAAGTCTGTGAGGGCATACCTATTCAAACCACACCCTCAACGGCTGTCCTCTTCTCCTCTAGGAACCAGGACATTGTGCAGATTTTCATCCAAGCGGTACAGTGGTGGCTATCGGGACACACTCAGGCAGGTAGGGTGAACTGAGTGATCTGAACTTGTGGGCTGTTTGAGTTACTGTTAAGTGTTCTGAGTCTCATCTGGGAATTCATCTCCTATATAACATACTTACCTCTTGGTGTACTCAGTAACCCTTTACTGAACACTACATTAAAGGTAAGGCTGGAGGGGCTTGAAAATCACCAAAACACAGTTTGAGTGAATAAAGGATGTATGGGGGCTCAAGTATGCACTCATACATTGTAGTGTTGAGGGGAGCGGGCCCTGCTTTTCGTCCCGCCCAGCTCCCACACGG
>LOEQ01001044.1:254291-268907 GCA_001685075.1 Bramus lutescens
GAGAGAGAGAGAGAGAGAGAGAGAGAGAGAGGTGATGCATGGTGGCATGCACCTTTAACCTCAGTGTTTGGAAGGCAGAAAGGTATGTGTTTCTCCGAGAGTTCGAGGCCAGCCAAGAATACATAGTAAGACCCTCAATTTCAGATTCAGAAAACTTAAATGTACTGATTGAACCAATGTCAAATTTGTTCTCTGCAGAACCCCACAGTTTTGGTCTCAAGGAAAGGAATTGACACAATAGAGTAAATTAGATCCCAGGTGGATCTGAAGCTTTCAAATTAGTAAGACCTTTTTGAAATAGCAGCTTTATTGAGATCGTCTTCACATATTGTACGGTTTACCCAAAGTGTACAAATCAGTGGTTTTCTTATGCCCACAATTGTAAAATTTATCATGCTCTGTTCTCGCAACATTTTCCTCACCCCTAAAGAGACACTACCATTAGTCACCACCCATCTCTCCCTTTACCCTAGTGGTTCTCAACTGTGGGTCAAATGACCCTTTCATGGGGTCGCATATCAGGTATTTACATTACGATTCATAACAGTAGCAAAATTAGTTATGAAATTCTATGTTTGGGGTGACCACAACAGAGCGATCTGTATTAAAGGGATGCTGTGTTAGGAAGATTGAGAAGCACTACTTTACCCACACCTAGCAACACTACACTCATCTGCTTTCTGTCAGTTTCCCTATTCTGGATAGTTCATATAAATGGACACATACAATTGTGGTCCAGTGAGTAAGAGTCATCTGGGTACGGCATATACCAGTCCCTCCTTACAGTTCTGATGCCCTTTTGTATGAACGGCATAGACTACATTTTGATCATCTCTTCCTCAGGTAGGCTGTTTCTCCTCCTTTGCTATTAAAATGATGTTGTGTACATGGACAGAGTTTTTATGGGCCAGGTTTCCTTTCTCTTGGGTGTACATACACTCCAAAGTGGCATTGCTGGGTCCTGTGCCTTGTGAGGAACTACTACATGTGCGCTTTTTTTGCTTGTGGGTATTCAGTAGTCTTAGTACCATCTGTTAAAATATTAAGGTGTTTTAAAGATAAAATTTGGGGATTAAAGAGCTGAGGAGATGGCTTATTTGGCAAAGTACTTATAAGGGAAGCAAGAAGACCCAAGTTCAGAGTTGCAGCTAGCATGGATCTATAATCCCCTCACTAAAGAGGTAGAGACGGGGGTCCCTGAAGGCTCTCAGTGGCCAGCCTGACTGAATCTGAGCTTCAGGGTTAGGTAGAGACCCTGAGGGGATGGATGAGTACAGATGGAGCCAGGGGGATGGTTCTGTGGTAAAGATAGAGCCGAGGAGATGGTTCTGTGGGTACAGGCTAAACATGGAGACCTGAATTTGAATTTCCAGCACCCACTAAAAACCTGGGCATGGTTATAAACATGCCTGTAACCCCAACATCGTGGGGCCTGCACAGGCAGATCCTGGGAGTTTGCTGGCAAGTGGTTTTAGCAAAAACAATGAGTTTTCAGTTCCGTGAAACTTTTTTTTTAAGATTTATTTTATATGTAAAAGGCGTTTTGCTTGCATGTATATAAGTGTGCCATGTACATGCTGTTGAGGCCAGAGGACATTGATTGAATCCTGTGGAACTGGAGTTGAATGTTTGTGATCCACCATCCAGGCTCATTTCGCACACCTCTTTCCCCAGGTGTCTGGCCAGAAGGATCCGATGGAACAGACATCAATGCACTGGTGCGGTCCCACAATAGAAGAGTGATAGCTGTGGCTGATGATTTCTGTAAAGTTCACCTGTTTCAGTATCCGTGCTCCAAGGCAAAGGTTAGCTCAGCTCAGCAGAACCCGGTGCTGCCTTACCTTCTGCTTGGAGATACCTGTGGGGTCTCCAGCTGTCTTGGTGATAGGCTGCACGGCCTGCTCGGTTGTCCTCTTCTCACACTAGGGGGTGGACCATTGATAGTGTCCTATTCTGAGACAAGGTCTTGTTGGCCTTGGATTCACAGCATCCCTTCTGCCTTTGGCCCCCAGGTCCTGCCATTACAGGTGTGCACTGCCATCCCAGGCTCTTTCCACCTTTATATAAATAAACAGGAAATCCTGCCGGTTTTATTCCTCAGATCTGATGTAATTTAAACTAGCCTGTTTTCATAAGCTGACTGGGTCTCCCTAGTCATCTCCATTGCTCGAAGCAGGCACATAAAGAATGAGTTTAATTTTCCTATCTGATTTATTTTTTAGGCTCCCAGTCACAAGTACAGTGCACACAGCAGCCACGTGACCAACGTCAGTTTTACTCATAATGACAGTCACCTAATTTCAACTGGTGGGAAAGATATGAGCATCATTCAGTGGAAGCTTTTGGAAAAGTTACCTTTACCTCAAAATGAGGTCATAACAGACAGCAGTCTATCCAAAGCCCCTGCCTCTTCCACTGAAAATGCCAGGCAGTATAACCCTCCTCCGCTGCCTCCTTCCCAACCGTTAACTGAGACAGTTGAGGAAGAAAGAATAAGCAGCTCGCCCACGCTAGTGGAGAACAGCCTGGAGCAGACTGTGGAGCCCAACGAGGAGCAGAGCAAGGGGGACAGTGAAGACCTTGGTGCGGTGATTGATGAAGAGCCTGCCAGTGAGTTAGGTGAGAAGCAGGGAGCCACTGACCTGCCTGAGGACCAGCAAGGTGTACCACCACTGTGCTAAAACCCAGACTCCAGTGCTCCCTTGGCTGCCTGCGATGTGATGGAGTCAGATAACATGTTGGGCAGTGATGGGGAATCACTGTAGATGGAGGTTTGTTTCCCATGTGATTGGGTGTTCTTCAGTAGTCTGAGCTGCCATTCTGTGAGATACAGCAAACCAAAGGTTGTTTGGTATTATGTTGAAAACTAAACCAAACTTAAATAGCAGTGGAGAGTGATAGGTGAGTGTCTGAGAAATCACCATGTTTGGTGTGAATACTGGAAACAGAACTGCAGTTGAACCCATCGACATAAACCGGTTATCTGAATGCGACAGAGGCATCACAAACACCAGTGCTCTTACTGGCTCAGACTGCCTTTTTTTCCTGATACAGAAAAAGGAAGCAGGAAAGTGATCTTACTGTGATACTACTATCCCACTCGAGTATCTAATGGGAACTTTTTAAGTAAGGAAAGCTTCAGTGTTGCCAAGTGTGGTGGTGTTGCCTTCTTCTGTAATACTGCATTTTCTTACACTACCAGTAAATGTCCAGATGTGCTCAGGAGGCTTCTCTAGAAGATGCCTTCTCTAGTTAGAACAAGGAACAGCCCTCAGTTTCTGTGGACAGTACTTTAACCTAGAAGCAAGCATTGGTTTGTTGAAGAGCTTTTAATGTATATTAAACCATGATTCTGAGAGATGGTGGGTCCTCCAAGGAGTCCTTTACTGGCCTGAACATTCTCTGATGTTTGGCATTCAAGGGAACGAAAACAAAACCGCATGCCTTTAAAAGACGAACTGTAATGATGACTGCTAACCTTCGCTAGCCTTCAGCACTCTCTGTTCCCTCAGTAGAGTAGTTTAAATGGTTGAATTGGTGCTTGAATTCATTGGTTCAGTTGTAAATTTTATACAGACTTCTTACACCGAGGGATCTTTTTTTACAGAAGTGTGGTAGTCACAGTTCTGCCTGGTAGGGTGCACCCTTTGCGGATGTGCTGTCTGTGGGCGTTTCCTTCCTCTGCAAGCCTCGCAGCCCTGTACGGCTAGCTTGAGTTTGGGCAGTGCATGTGTTGGTATACAAGGGGAAGGGGCTTTTTTCAAGTTTTGTCAGATAACTATTTTTCTGAAATATGTTTCCTACTTAAATGACTGACAAGTGTGCATTTCCTATGTTTGTTTATACTTTGATTACAAAAACTGTTTATTTTTTTTAACTTGCTACATTGTTTTCATACTTTTTTGTTGTTGGATTATGTTTAGAAACTTTCATAAGTTCAGAAGTCTTAAGTATGCAGACGTTTACGTGATTGTGCCATTCCAAAGTGCATCAGAACTGTCATTCCCTTCTCGTGTCTTCTCAGGAGTAACATATATCAGGTATTCATCATTTGGAAATATGAACGCTCCAGGGAACTCCCACGGACACTAGGAGACTTGTGCTCACACGCTGTATGGAAGGATGTGTACAGAGAGGGACAAGTGGAGACCTGTGTATCTCTAGATAGGATGTCCGCAGTATAAGTCTCTGTCTAGGTGTATGTCCATGTATCTCTCCTTTTGTTTACAACATTTTTTTAATTAAGGAAAAAAACACCTCAAAGTAGCTCTCTTCCAAAGAAGAGATTCTAAGCCACCTGACTCAGTTCAGTCTGTACCCAGTTACCAGAGAGCACAGCTTCAGGCATCTGCCCCCAGTTAGCAGTGGTGGTGGAATCGAGTCCTTGGAGAAGGATCCTAGGAGGGGAAAGTACATTTCTTTCCATGCCTGGAGAAACGGCTCTCCACACACAGGGACTTTATCTGGGGACATCTGTCACCTTTGGGGTTGCCATATACAATGAGATTTATAATCGTGATACTCTTGGGTGGTAGTTTCCAAAGACACTACTCCTGTGCAGACAGCATGCCAGCCCCTTGTGCTGGCAACTACTGTTTCATGTCAGACCTGTGATAATGGCTGGAAGGATGTGGGATTATGAATTGTGTAAATGTTTTCTTAGAAAAACTTGTGAATGAAAATGAACCTGAGTGTTTCATGTGAAGATGAGCCATTTCTATCATGCATTCCGATGTCATGGCAGAAAATTTTGAAGATTAAAAAATGAAATAATCAATGTTTCCTTTGCCGTTTTTTTGTTTGTTTGATGGTGGTTGTTGAAGACAGTCTTGCTGTGTGTCCCAGGCTGGCCTTGAACTTGTGGCAGTCCACCTGCCTCTGCCTTGAAAGTTATTACAGGCAGGCTCCACGGTACTCAGTTCTTTGGTCTTTTTTACATGTGTCTTAAATCAGTTTATTCTGGTACTTGGTGTGATGATCAGGAAGTATAGCGGTGAAGGAGGACACACTCCTGGTAGTGGGAAACCTCATGCCACTAGAGGAAACTGGTTCTGATGTGTGCACCAGTTAATAGGGAATAGTGCAGCTTCCAGTTGTTTCAGGGCTGTGTTTTCTCTGATGTTTAACACCGGGTGGTCCTGGCGGTTCTTGTTACCCTTGTGGCCTGGGTGCTTCCTGGTGCTGGTCTTTTGAAGGCCTTGTATTCAACAAACTGGCATCCCCTGCTTTCCTCCTATATCTTAGCAATGCGCATCCTCCACACCACAGCCGTAAGCTGACTACACAGGCATCTGTACTCATGGGAACTTACCCAACTCTGATTGATGCACGGTCACAGCCCTTCACACAGACTTAGCCATAAGAGGCTTCCCATCAGGTATGGTGACACACGCCCTTAATAATCCCAGGGCTGGGGAAGCAGAAGCAGTCCCAGTCAGTCCTTTTGAGTTCTAGGGCAGCCTAGTCTACACAGCCAGCCAGGGCTGGTTAGTGAGATCCTGTCTCAGAAAAGGAAAAGAAAAAAAATCCACTTCACTGAAGTTGGACAGAATGCCTGAAGCATCAAAATTGGCTAAATGAAATGATTATTCTTAAAAAAAAACAAATCTAGGAAAGAAACTATCAGGAAAACTAAGTTGGATTTTTAGGGGCATTGAGGGTGTTGAGGCGAGGAAACGTATAGGAGCTGGCCCTTGTATAAACAGCAGTTATANGGGGGGGAGTATTGGGAGGGGGTAGTTTCAGATTTTATGTGTATGTGTTTTGTTTTGCTTTTGAACAGTCTCGCGGCACCCAACTGGCCTTGACATTATGGCTTGTCTCAGCCTCCTGGTTGCTAGGATTACATGCGTGCCCCACCATCCCTACCTCAGAGACAAACCTAGCTATTAATGAAAGACTAAGAAGAGATGTGTGGTGCGCTGGGGAAAGGCACTGCTACAGGAGGAAGATTGCCGCAGGCCAAGCAAGCCATGCCGCCACCTCGGCCATCAGCCCCTGTGGAGCCCTTAGCTGAGGAATCAAGGCAGGAAGGCCAAATAACCAGCCCAGACTCACTTAGCCAGGGTCATGCCAGGACTACATGTTTAAAAGGCTCAAGAGAGAGTACACAGGAACAAGGAGGCTGCAACAAGGGTAGGACTCTGATTTCACAAAGGAGATGGAACCAAGGAGGGAGCCACTAACAGTCTCCTTGCCCAGGAGTGTGGCCCATTGCCTACAGACATGTTGCATATATGTCATTGCCACTAGGCCCTGCTGGAGAAGAACGTGCCCAGGATTGCCCCAAACTCACACCTAAGAAACATGGGATCCAGGTGTTTTCCAAAAACAAAAAGGCTGCGGCACTTCCTGCAGGGGCCACACCTCCCTATGTAAGCTGCTGGTTTCACCTTCTGCAGGGCCCTCTCCGGTGCTGTTCTAGCCTCACCACTCAGCCCATCTTACTTCCAGCCAAAGGAACCTAGAGGGGAATAGACTAGTGACTTAACTTGCCACTTCCTGAGCCACCGCCTTGAAACCAGCTCACTGAGCTTGTACCCTAGTGCTTCTCCAGTCCAGAAGACTAGCAGAAGCACTCGGTGCTCCCTCCCCGCCCACAGAAGCTTCAGTGGTGATGGCCAGCAGTCCAGAGTTCCATTGTCACCACTCAATAGACGGGACCGAGGAGCCCAGTAACTTAAACAGATGGCCAGTGGCACAGTTTGAAGGCTCTGACTATGTGGCCAGACCCCATGCTCTCACCTCCAGATTATACTCAGGAAGATAATGGGTGATTGCTCCTAAGAGACACTCGGATGGGTTAGCCAGCTAGAGAAAGTTTCAGGCTCAACAGTGTAAGAGACAACAGACTAGTGGTGTCCAGGAATAATGAAGGAGCACTGGGACTACAAAAGGGTGGCACCAGGGTGCTCATTGGTGTTTTGTTTTTGTTGTTTTCTAAAGACAACATCTTAAGATGGCGGTTGCTTGAACGTGTGTGTGTGAATTACCTGGCATCAAAGCCCAGGACTGGTTGGTAGGTAGGTAGGTAGAATAGATAAGATCGATAAACTGGGAAACATCTGTGAATTAAATTTAACAATCAATTTCCTGTTAATACAGTTATATAAAGTTTCACCACTGATGGAAAATGAGGAAGGGATCACAGGACTCTGAGTTTTAAGCATCATGTTAATCTCTCATTTCAAAATGAACTTAAAACATAGTAAGGAAAACAGAAAATACATGGGAACTTCACCTTTTGCATTTTTGAGGAGAACATGCAGCATTCATGGGACCATTTTACAACAAAACCCCAAAGACAATGTCTTGTGTAGACCAGGGTGACCTCGAACTTAGTATATAGCTGAAAATGACATTAAAGATCCTTTACCCCCACCTATTACTTGCTGAGCTCACGGGCATAGACCACCATGCCTGTTTTATATAGTGTTGGCAGTTGAACTGAGGGCATTGTATATGCTAGGCAAGCATTCTGCCAACTCCCTGAGCTACACTCCCAGCAAAGCCCTTTTTAGCCTTGTGCATCTGTGTATTCTACCCCAGCTCAGATGACTTTGTGCCGCTGGGTGGCTTTGCTATCACAGGTGTCTGAGTCAATTTCTTGTGTTTTGGTCACAAAGGTACCTGAAGGTGAACTTCTGAGGTGTGACAGCAAGTCACAGGTTTGGCAACCCGAGCCTCATCTGGTCCATTGCCAGCAGTTGGTAGCTTGTTCTTACCCAAAATGCACAGGGTCTCTTTGATTTTTTTTGTAATTGTTTGCATCACATAATGAGATATCGATGGATGGGACCCAAGTCTAACATAAAATCCATATATGTGTTTCAGATACACACACTAAATGCCTGTGCATCCTGAGACTGGCCGGCCTGTCACATGAGATCAGGTGTGGAGTCTTCCACTGGGGGCCATCATCATAGTACTCAAAAGTTTCAGGTTTTGGAACATTTCAGATTTAGACTTTTCAAGTTAGGGATATTTGCCCCCTCTGTAGCAGCTCCCACTTCCTGCAGCAAATGGGGGCACATAGCCTTTGCTGTACACCATTGTTGAGGCAGGACCTCCTTTCTCTTCCCCACACCTGTTTCTTGCTTCAAGAGGCACTGTTTGCTTTTGTTCTTGTAACCCTCTCCTAAAGCTACCCAGATGTGCTCTCCTGGGTGCGTGCACTGAGCTGTGTTCCTTTGTTCAGAATCGACCAAACGAAAGGGAACTCGGTACGAGCAGCTCCGTGAGGCTCCTGCATCACAGTGAGACCCGCTTTCTCCCAAGTGACCGCTTTCCATGTGACTGTTTGCTGTCCCCGCGTATCTCATCACCAGAATCATTAGCAAAATGTTTGCTGGGCCTTGACATTTCCATTTAGGAGATGAATTAATTTTGAACAGAACCTAGAGTCCCCTTGGCAGGATTTATAGAGTCCCAGAGCCCCCCACCCCTATCTAGTAGACCAGCTTTCTGGTCTAACAAACCTAACCACAGTCCTACCATACCACCCCATCCCATAATGTCATCTCGCCTAGTGATACCACTGTCTGTAGACATTACTGTGGTGTTCACATAGGAAGAAATCACCCAGATCTCCACTAAGTGATGCACAAGCCTGCTGGCCGTAGTGAAAAAGACCCAGTTTTAGCCAGTAATTACTTAGCTCCCGTGAATGTGTTGCCTTTGGAGGGTGGAGGTGAAGTTAAATGCTTGCTACCTGCCTGAGTTGCCCCAGCTTCTGGCCCCACAAGGAAGGAGAGATAAGAGTTTGGGGCTCTCTCCCCCATCTGCTCAGGCAAGGCCAGACCTCTGGGTATGATGTCATTAGCTATCGATTCCTGGCACAGGAAAGTCTGGCCCCTTCAGAGCACAACAGCATCTGTCCTGGAAGGCCACAGTGTTAGGACCTGCAGGAGAGCAGACGGCTCCAGTAATGACGGTGCCATTCAGTCAACAAAACTGATGTTTCCATGGGAAATGTTAAGGTAGGCTTTTCTTTTTATTAAATAAGTGATAATAATCAATTGAGTTTTTCATTAAACATTAACAAATTTAAACTCCGGAATTTGTCCAAGAAACCACTCAGGAAACCAGGTACAAACACAAGACTTCATAGAATGTGCCCTCGCCCTGAGGATCTCAGCTACTGCTCTTTGCTCCTCCATATTCTCAGTGTCCCAGCCACTGTGCCACTGACTCACACATCCAAGGGGCACACGACTAGTAGACACATGGGCAGTGTTCACCTCAGTCAGCATACACTTCCCTGGGGCTATATAAAATGTAAACAGTGCCGCCTCTTGCCTTGTTCCCTGGCCCTACCCCTGGAGAGCTGGGGACACCAGGCTAAGCTTAGCACTCCATGAGTTTTGGGGGTCAGAGGAACTGTCCCCATTCTATCTCCATACCACAACAGAATCCGTGACAGCAGCATGTGTGCCTTAGGGGGCACTGACTGTGAAGATAAAACAAGTCCCTTATCAGTCGGGGTCCCTATCTCAGGGTAATCCCATATTTATGCATGGAAGAACTTTAGAAAAGGACAGGTGGAGGTCCCATGAAGAAGCACATAAAACTTGTGAATTAGCTAGGCAGTGGTGGTGTATGCCTTTAATCCCAGCATTGGGGAGGCAGGGGCAGGCAGATCTCTGAGTTCGAGGCCAGCCTGGCCTACAAGAGCTAGTTCCAGGACAGGCTNCTGGCCTACAAGAGCTAGTTCCAGGACAGGCTCCAAAGCTACAGAGAAACCCTGCCTCGAAAAACAAAACAACAAAAAAGCAAAAAACAACAACAGCAAAAAACTTGTGAATTGAAGACATCCCAGGGAGCTAGAGTCAAAGAGAGTCTGGCAAGGCTTCAGGTAGCGCTCTTGAACCTAGGCCCAAGCTACTACCGAGCGTGAAGATGGAGGGGCAGGGCTGAGTTCTCCAATGGAGTCAGGCTTCCTGTTTTGGTCACCAGCTGCCCATCCAGACCACACTGAGGTTCCTCTGGGCCTGAAACACCGCAAAGACTGGACAAACAACAACAACAACAAATCAAACAGCAAGATAGCTGGTGAAAGTGTGTTTTGTTGTGTGTCTGCCTTTGTCGTGTTCCCCTCCAGCCTGATGACCCAATTCCATTCATCCCCAAGGTCACGTGGTAGAAGTAACTCCAGCAAATTGCCATTTGTTCTCTGCCCTGTGTGACACACACACACACACACACACACACACACACACACCACAATAATTCATTTAAAGGTCAGGAAATGTCCCCAGCATATAGCTGCTTTCCTGCCTGAGACATATGGGTAATAGGACTATCAGTATCTCCCGGCAGGTGGGGGGACAGGGGTGGAGGACAACATTGCTGCGGGCATCATGAGTTCTGGGGTCTGGAGGTTTGCCTTAGGGAATCCTGCCTTGGCAAAGGCATGCTACTTGCTACAACTCAGCATATCTATCATCAACTTGGAAAAGACAAAAAATATGTTCATACTCGGGAGTCTGCAGCGGGTACATAGGGGCTTGGCCCACGTCCTGCTACGACCCAGCGAGCATTCATGGCCTCAAAGGTACAGCACCCTCCCACTCTGACCTGCAAGGCTCCTTAGAAGACCATGAAGCTTGCCTAGGCCACCTCAGCTATCCTGCAACTTTTAACTCAACCTTCTTGGCCACACCTGTGAGGCCAGTTCTCCCCATTGCTCTGTGAGCAAGTCCCAAGGAAGGGAGCTGCAGGCACCTGAGCATGGAGAAAGTTAGAAAACCATTGCCCAAGGACCACTTCAAGGAGACTTGGCACAGCCACCAACCAGAAACAAAGGCTCCTCTCAATGACTCTGCCTTAATTAGAGTAACAGCTCATTGGGAGCAATTTAACGCTGGTTCGTGAAAGGTTAATGAGATTCATGTTTTGGAAGTGTTGACTACAACACAGACTTAACCAGAAACACAAATCTAACCTTTATTCTCTTTAATTATTCGGTCAGAATAATTTCCTTGGAGCGGGTTTAGTCTCAAGATGGTTCTAATTAAACACCAATGAACTTTGAAATCAACATCAACCCACTCAGCTGCAACTCAATTTTCAAATTAATCTGCCCTGTAACACGGGAGGGTTGGTGGTCTGAGCGGGGGAGGGAAAGGAAGACGAGCTTAGAGCCATTCAGGTGTGTGTGGCTTCAGCCTCCAATGGCAAGGCATCCCATAACCCATGCTTGCACCACCCCAAAGAGGGGCTGTGGCTGAGCTGTGCCATTAGGCACAGTCAAAGGCCTTAAGTGGCCCCTAAACCAGCAGCCCCTGCATGCCCCCTCACTCAGCAACTATCTACTGCTCCCCCCACCCAACTCACACACATTCCGGTTTCTACCTGCTTCCTCCTCCCCTCCCCCTCCCTCTTTCCTTCTCCCCTTCTCTCTCACCCCCTTCCTCTCCCTCCCTCTCTCTTCCTATCAGAGTTTGGTTAGCTGAGCTTTGCTTTTTAACAGCTTTGCTTTTTAACACAGATGGAAAGCAAGGCCACCATCTCCCATGACCTGAGGCAGCTTCAGCTGCCTTCCATCCCAAGGTGACATTTACTGTGGCCAGAGATTTCAATCTGGCAAGTACGCCTTGTGCTGTGTGGAAGGCCTGTGCTTTGGTGCAGCAGCAAAGCCGTGTGATCGTGACAAATAGCAGTGACCACAGACAAACAAGGTCAGGATGAGGGAAGGCATGGTGTCCTGGTCAGGCTGTTCTTTAAGGAATGCTGCTCCTAGACACTCAGCATGGCCCTAGCAAGCGAACACATTAGTGTTTTGTACCCAGTTCCCTGGCAAAGCCTGTAGTGAACTTTGTGAACTGAACAAGACAAGCAGTACACGGCCTGCTGCGGCCACCACCACCTTCTGAGCTACACTGAGGCCAGGATTCCAGGCATAGTCCTACGCAGTGACAGCAGCCGGTGGCAGAGGAGGCTGTATTTCATCTATCACAGGAGGACCTAATGGGATCTGAGTTTCCTGGAACATAAGCCCAACTCCATCTCTATCAGCCAGCCCTCTCCATGGCCACACTGTGTGCAAACGACCAACCCCCCATCTCCTCCCACCTCCCACCACAGGCAGCTGATGCTTCATACACCAGCACTAGGAGCATGCCCATACAGGGGGCCATGTGTTCTCAAAACCCAGAGCTGAAAACAGCACCAGAAATGATTTCAAAGGCATTTCCTTCCATTAATCTCTGGGCTTGTTTATCCAAGGCAAGGCTGCCGTCTGGTTCGCTTTTGAGTCCCAAGCATTTGTTAGGTCAGGAAAGTCCAAGAGAAGCGAGGGTGGACCAAGGAGCTGACGGGCGTGCGAAGGAGAGGACTGAACCAGGGTCAGGCCGGTCGGCTAATAGACTTGCCTTTCTTTTCCTGAGGAGGATGCAGCCACCGGTCCCTCAAGCCAAGTTCCCGAGCAGCTCAACTGTAGGAGGGTAATGGAAGTCAACAACCCAAAATGATTTCCTTCATGGCATCAAGTGAAATACGTCACTCTCGGGAAGACAAATTTAAAATTCTATACATGTGGGTACTTATGTGTGTATTTGTAGGTTATGAAAACCAGAGTGTGAATCAAGCGAAGGAGGTGAGAAATAGGGCAATAAAGTCTATGTGCGGAGAAAGCAGAGGAGGCTGGAGGGACAGCTCAGCAGCCAAGAGCACTGGCTGCTCTTACAGAGGACCTGGATTCAGTTTCCTGCACCCACATGGAGGCTCAAGAGCATCTGGAACTCTAGGTCTAGGGGATTGGAGGGCCTCTCCCAGCCTCCTCCAGTGCCAGGCTCTCCCTGGTGTATACACATGCATTGATAGAAACACTCACATACATAAATTAATAGATTTAAAAAGGAAAACGGAAGAGGGGAGTAGAGGCAGACAGAACTGGCTGAAGGGGAAGGAAGGAGAGCAACGTGCAGAAGCATAATGACTCAGGAATAAAGATGCCGTAACCCAGGCCTTAGTATGTTCGCTTACACGGTTAATTTTAAAAATTGCTAACCTTAGCTGGGCAGTGGTGGTGCACGCCTTTAATCTCAGCGCTCACAAAGCAGAGGAAGATGGATCGCCGAGTTTGAGGCCAGCCTGGTCTACAATGACAGCCAGGACTGTTACACAGAGAAACCCTGTCTTTAAAAACCAATGTAGCCAGAGGTTTCTTTCCTGCTTACTTGCCCCCTCCCCCACAGTCACTTAGGAAATCATCACTCGGAGGCTTAATATTAATTATAAATGTTTGGCCAGGGGCTCAGGCTTCTTATTGGCTAGCTCTATATATAAATTAACCCATTTATAATAATCTGTGTATCACCATGTGCCCCATGGCTTACTAGAAATGCTCTTCTTACTTCTCTGGCAGCTGCTGGCATCTCCCAGACTCCACCTTATTTTTCCATGTATTCAATTTGGCTTTCCCACCTAGCTACTATATTCTGCCCTGCCATAGGCCAAAGTAGTTTCTTTATTAACCAAAAGTAATACAACATGTTCACAGCAAACAGAAGGGCATTCCACATCAAACAAAACAAACAAACAAAATGCTCCCTTTAAGGGCACTCTTGCCTGGACACCCATGGAGTCTTCACACACCCTGGAAACTAGAGTAGGGAAAATGCCACTGGGAAAGCAGTGGCTGCACTGAGGCTATGGTGGCATCTGGCCTAACCATGTGACCTAGGGGATGGAAGCAGACTGAATGTCCGGATCTTTGTTAAAGAGCATCTCACCAGAGAGCAATGAGAGACCAGCCTATAGAGCCAATCAACCTGGCAAGGAGTTAAAGCAGCTTGTAGAATGGCTCTGAGCCTATAGCCACAAGAACAGGACAGCCTAGGCAGCCTTACTGCTTTGATCCTGAATATCACTGACTGCTGACTGTCCTAGTGAACCAATGCGTGTCCCCACGTGGATGTAGAGCTGGGTTCTGCTGACTGGACAACCATTTCCACGTGCGTGATAGGAGAAGGGTCCTGCTCTGCAGAAAAAACATCAACTAGCAATAAAACCAAGATACAACACAAAGGACAAGCGCCTTGTCCCAAAGGCAGCCTTTTCTTCATTGGCTGTTTTTAGTGGATTTAATGGATAGGTGTCCCTAGAGACTGTCCCTGAAGAAGTCATCCCAAGAAGCCAATGACCATTTCCAGCAATATCAAAAAGTGCTCCAGAGTCGAGTAGGCGAAGCACGAAAATAGTTCACAAAAATGGAAACACAATGTACCTCTCAATGAGAAAATGGATTTAAAACATTAATGATATTCAACATCACTAATTACAATAAGAAGGTAATTGAAACCACTAAGACATTTTATTGTGTGTTAGACTGGCAAATATCAAAAAGCTAGACACATACTCCACTGGTGAAGGCGTAAGTCATGAAGGCGTAAGTCATAAACAATCCCACACCAGTTGGAATTTAAAGGGGTATTTATTTTAAGGGTAAAACTTACAAAACACCAACAGTCAGGAAAAGGAGCCTAGTCGTCAGAAGCGGAGCCGGAAGCCAGAGAGCAAGCGGAGGGCAGTTGCTGCTTTTTTAAAGAGAGAGAGACCACGCATGCCCCAATGGGCTGGTATCTCAGCAGCTATTGGCTGAAGGAGCGGAAGGAG
>LOEQ01001045.1:53515-69103 GCA_001685075.1 Bramus lutescens
CCGCTCATCATTCCTCCCTACCTCTTCTTCCATAAGCTTCTCAGGGATTAAAAGACTAACCCAGGAGCTGAAGAAACTGAGAGCACAGAATGCTCTCCCAGAGGACCCAAGGTCAGTCCCCAGCACCCAAAGTCAGGCAGATCACAACCGCCTGGAACCCCAGCTCTTAGGAATCTGGTTTCCTCTTTTGGACTCTGTGGGCCTCTGCACACTTTTTGGCCCCTGTGCATGCATGCACACACACAAACACACACATACATATACATACACACACTAAAAATAAAGGATGCGCTGTACTCTTCCTTCTGGCATTTTATTTCAAGCAATTAACATGTAGTGTCTGAGTTTGGACACTGGTGTCTCTGACGGTCATGAACTTGAGAGTGAGGGCACCTGTGGCCTGGTCAACAGGTTCTGAGACATCTTTGATTACAAGCTGTGCCCTGAATTGTAAATTCTCCATTTAAAGTGCAAACTTCAGTATTCAGTACACCCAGAATCCACTGACAAATCAATCAGGCCACATCATCATCCTGAACCTCTGAGCAGTTGGTACCCATTCCTCCCCTCCCAGCCCCTAGCAACCATTGATCTACTTATCTCTACAGCTATGTCTGTTCTGGATAGTTCTTGTACATGGAACCCTAGCACAGGATCTTTTGTGACTGGTTTCTTTTACTTAGCATCATGCTGTCAAGGCTCATGCTTATTGCTGAATATATGAGCATTTGTATTTTTTTTCTCATTTGAAATTATTTTTTAATAAATATGTATATGTGCATGGATGTTTTGCCTGTATGTATGTATGTATGTGCACTACATGCATAGAGTACCTGAGGAGGCTGGAAGAGGGAACCAGAGTCCCTGGAACTAGAGCTACAGACTGTGCTGAGCCACCACGTGGATGCTGGAACCCAGGTCCTCTGCAGAGCAGCCAGCACTCTAACCACTGAGTCACCTCTCCAGCATCTGTAGCCTTCTGTTGTTTAATACTTTGATTGTGCGGATGTCTGTATTTTATTTAGCCACTCACTGTAGGGAGTTAGTAAAGTCCTAAGTGAAGGTGTGTTGTTTGGCATGGGCATGGCCAGGTCAAGGACCCCAAAGTCTCAGCCCCACGGGAGTGGTAAAACCTTCCCTGGGTGAGACTCAGGGGAACGGCAAAGCCTTCTTTGGGTCCGAGTGTGAATGCTGACAATGTCAGGAAGTGTCCACCATCGATCGTCTCCTCCCTCCCTTCTCCTGGCCTGAGGACTGCTGCCCCACTGCGCTGTTCCTACTGCCTCCTTCCTTGCTCAGCTGTGTAGGAAGACTACACCAGTTTGCCCATGTGTAATAACACAGCCTCTGTTCAGCTGAACGCAACCATCCCGCCTCCCTGTGCAACGGGGTATAATAAACATCCTGTACCTCCAGGGTGCTCTGTTAGTGCAAGCACAGGCCATCCCATCCCAGCTTTTCTGAATGCATATCTATCTGTCCTTTCTTCCTTCCTTCCTTCACTGCCCGCAGTCGGGGTTCCTGGACCCCAGATGTGCAAAGATGTGACAGCTCCTCACCTGATGTACACTCGGGTTGGTTATGCAGTACACGCATCCATGTCCAGTTCATTGTGCAGCTGAGTTTGAAATAGGTATGTGTCCAGGAGCGACCATGCTGTCACACCCAGTTGCAAAGTGGCACCATCTACCAGCAAAGTATGCAGGTTACAGCTTCCTCAAACCTTGCCCATTGACTGCTATTTTTATCTTTTTGTCAATGGGGTGAACAAGAAGGGGGCTGGCTTGAGATTTCCTATGCAGTCTAGGTTGGCCTCAGTTTGAGACTCCACTGCTTCAGCTTTGCAATGCTGGCATTACACCCGTGCTCCACCATGCCTGTTTCCTGTCTTTCTAGTCTATTGATCTAAGCGGGTGAGAATCAGTAGCTATTTAATTGTTGCATTGCATTTAGTTTTTTTTCAAAGTCCCCCCTCCCGCATTTTTGATCTTTACAAGATCTTTCAGTGTTTCTCCAGGAAGCAAACATCAAGAATAATTTGCTGGCTTGCTCAAGACAGTTCAGTTAGCCACAGAATGCGAATGAGACTATAATCAGGATTTTGATTCTGGGAGCACTGCCCTTGCACTACCCTGCTATTCCAGCTCTGGAGCGGGCAGGTCAAGAATCACAGTGAATCCAAGGGAAGGTGGAGACTTGGTGCCGGACTGCTGCAGGGGACGCACAACTGCAGACCATCTCAGGCATCGTGACCTTGCTGCTTCCTGCAATACCTCAGGGACCCGCGGGCCTGCAGCAGCACAGGAATATGCTAAAACCCCAGGTACAGCGAGGGAGGGGCAGAGGTGAGGAAAGAGGAGGGGGGAGGGAGAAAAGCAGGATGGAGAGGAAGGAAAAGAGGAACCTACAGGTAGTGTGGGGAGGACATCCACCGTCTGCAGCTTTCCCTGCACAGTCTACAGGGAAAGGCTCCTAGAACACTGGTTCCTAGGATGGGAACACCAAGGAAGAATGACTTCCTAGCTCTTGCCTCTCCCAGCGGGGGCGGTAGAAGTCAGTCTTGTTTTGTAAAATAGCCTCATTCGTTACTTTGCACGCTTATGGACTAAGGGAACTGAAGCGTTCTCGCTCTTTCGTACATTTTCTATTCATGACCTACCTCCTTTCCGTGCACAGTAAAGATCAATATTTCATGAAATAATCTCACTGGAGATTAAGCACCACAGCTCTATTCTAGTTCGGAGAGTCTTCGTGTTGCCTGACACCGGCTGAGCAAGGCCTGAAACTGCTGCACGAAGCTCTCCTGCCTCGCTTGGAAAGGCAACTTCGAATTGCCGGACTATGAAACCTTGCTAGCGTTACAGAGGAAAACAGGTCTGTGTTTTAGCCTGGCTTTCATTCCTAGCATCAAATACCCAAGTCTAGGTGACACTGTACACAAAAAAGGTTAACTTATCTTTGGAGGTTCAAAGGTTCACATACATGTAGAGATGTTCTCTACATGTGATGTCTGGGACAGTTCAGAGTATCATATGGCAACAGTCAGTCGTGTGTGTGTGTGTGTGTGTGTGTGTAAGTAACTGCTCTTGTTCCCTCTTCTTCTGCCACAAGGATTTATCAAAGGAACCTCCACTCTGATGATTATACTAGTCCTAATTCTTCCCCAAGACCGTACCTCTGAACACTGCAGTTGGGCTGTTTCTCACACGCTTCATACCTCACAGTGGGAATGAAATTTCAGAACATGGAGCTTTGGGGGATAGATGGAAACCACATTCCAAACACAGCTATCAGCGTGTGGCAAAGCTCTCGAAGCCTGATACTCATTTTGGGATATTTCCAAAAGATATATTCCCTCCCTGAGTGTAGGAGTGTGGAGTGGGTTCTCCATGCCCACTGGGGGGGCTCGAAGGCCTCCACACCAGCTGCTTTCCACTTACCTTGTCTTCGCAGGCCAGCACCACAGCACGACACAACCAGTTCCAGAGAACTTTAAACTCTGTAGTTCTCCCTTCCATGTCTCCTGTCTATACTTTATATAGTTGCAATCTGTGCATGTACAGTTTTGAAACTTGGCTTTATTAACCCATATTGCAAATACTTTCTATTTTGTTTTATTTTCATAAATGTTGTAGCGGCTATGTAACATCTTGTCACCATCTACTAAATCTTTCTCTGCTTCAGGACTCTGTGCCATGGTTTGCCCAAGAGTCACTAGAACGCACCCACATCCACACCCACCTTCACTGCAGCATCTCAGGAGTACACACGCCATATTTGTACCCATCTACTCAAATGATACACAACAACCAGATAGGACGACTGCCACATAAGACTACAGTGCAGTGAGTGTCTTAGCTTTTATAAGTATACTCCGTGATTGTCACACAACAAAGTCGGCGGATGACAGAGTTTTCAGAACATCACCCCAGTCACTAAGCACTACATGGCATCATCCATGGTGTCACATTAATGAATACTGTGGTGGCTTCCAGGTCTTTTCTCCCTTGTACTAGGAGGAAAAGACCCTGACTCATGGGCGAGAGAAAAAACCAAAAATCTGTTTACACCCACAGAGCACCTACTGGCATTCATGAGGTTTATTCACCATTCTTCTGACTTCAAGAGTTAGTAGCCTTTCTTTTGTGGAGCTAGGAATTGAGCCTGAAGCTTTGTCCAAGCCAGGCAGGTGCTCTACCACTAAGCTACAATCCCAACCTGAGGCAGCATCTAAAAAATGTATATTTTTAGATCTCTTTTATGTGCATGCATGTTTGCCTGCATGTGTATATGTGTACCATGAGCTGCCATGTCCTCCAAGGCTAGAAGAGTGTTAGATCTGCAGGAACTGGAGTTATAGATGGTTGTGAGCTGCCATGTGGGCACTGGGAACTAAACCCAGGTCCTCTGCAAAAGCAGTCAATGCACTTAACCGCTGAGCTATCTCTCCAGCCCTGGTGTGTGTGTGTGTGTGTGTGTGTGTGTGTATAATTTATTTTCATTTTGTAGAGGAGCAATGAAGGCTGAGAGACCCATCAGAGAAATGAGAATTGGGTTCCCTGTAGGTGCATCATTTAACTAGGCTCAGGTTCTTCATCTATAAAACAAGAATAATGGACCTGCTTTCTAGTTCTGCTGGGAGATGGTATCTACGAAGAATGGGGCAACATTTGGCTCGTAGCAAGACCCGAATACAGGAGGAGAGCAGGGTCTGCCACTATTCTATTTGCTCAGAGACAGCCCAGGGCTCCTGGCCTCTCTGACCCCAAAGTCCATGGTCCATCACCACACACGGCCTTCCTGGTTAGCTTTAGTTCCCTTGCTGTTCTGTAGAAGCACCTGGCACTGTTTTGTGTCGGGATCTCTGATCATGATCAGCTGAAATCTCTGCCACCATTGGCTGTTCATGTCTGTCTGTGTTTGCAACATGATCTTCCTGTGTTCTTTGGCTGAGGCAGAGTGATGGCCTTCCTAACCTGCAGCCTGCACTGTTGTGCCTGGATGCTCAAGGGTCCCCACTGGATGCAGGGACCAATGTGGACCAGCTACCTTCTTTCTTTCTAGGAAGGTAGGTGAGGAAGTTGGGAAGTGAGCCAAGAGAGGAAGGCAGCCTTTGGGGAGGCAGTTGCTGGACCCAAGGCTTGGATCTCTTGGTTTCCATTTTCAAGAAATGAAGCTCCATTCTAAGAGGACTTTTGTTGTTTTCCCCAGAGAGAGGAAGGCACAGCCAGAGGCCAGGCCATGACTAGAGCTCTCAGCCTCTCATCTTGCCCTTCAGGCAGCAAGGAAGGAATCCTGTTTTCTCTAGTGAAAGGCTGCTCCCGGGGGCCACCCCCAGTTTAGCCTGAAGCCAGGGAGGGAGTGCTGCCTCGGGGGTCTGCTGGCAGGCAGCAGGGCACGGAGTGAGGGTGAGCTGACTTTTTCCGTTCCGACCCCTCCCCAGAGTCAGAGCCGCCTTGATGTCTGGGCCACTCTGAAGGGCAGACGCAAGAGAAGGCTCCGACACACCGTGATACACAGTGATGGAATAGAAGCCAGGCCAGCTAACTTGAACTCAGTTTGGACCCTGTGCCCCACAATACACAGGCCCTGCCTTCCTTCTCCCCCCTCCTCCACTTTAAAACTCTGAGACTCTAGAGATGGCTGTAAAACCCAAGTTAGTCTCAAACTTGTATCCTGCCTGGGCCTCTTAACAGCCATTAAGTTAGAGTCACAAGCAAGAATGTATGGTACCCTCTTCCTACTCCATTAAAGGAATTCGGATTCAGGAATCGACGTTCTCGAGGTCATAGAGTCAGGTTTAGTCCAACGTGTCTAACTTCAAAAGGCTTGAGTTCTTCGCCCCAGCAATGGACGCCTTCTGTAGCAGACTCCAAACCAGCCCGCTCCTCCCGCACCACTTCGCACGCAACAACTGAAAAGCAAGCCAGGCGCTCATGACCTTTAGATTTTATTTAACGCTGAGAACATCCATTGAAAGTCAGCAATGGTGAGTTTATGTGCTCTGGTCGCCTCACACCGGAACTGCCAACAGTTGGCAGAAGTCTCAGAACCAGGTCCCAAACTGCACGCTTAGCGTGCTGCAGGGCACGCACGCGCTCTGACTACCCCCACCTCCATCACCAGCAATACCCGAAGTGATGTCTTCCTGCAGATGGCTGTGAGGCGGGTGATGCTGGGCCACTGACCACTCGCTAACCAGTAAAAGCAGAGGGACAGCAGCAAAGAGAGTTCTACCGCATAATTAGGAGCACGGCAAGGCACTCCCATCCCACGGCTTCCCTTCTTAGGAATGTACAGAAGAGAAATATTGAGGTGTGGGAGGGAGAGACCATATTTACCCACCAAAGGACTAGTCTATGACATTCCCTCAGTTTTAACTGCACTGTACTTGTGCACTGGTTATGCTGGCTGCCTGAGGCCGACCGGAACCCACCTGTGAAGTTACACATCCGTCCCTCTACCTAAAGAAGGGAAGCAATGGGGCAGGGGAGATGGCACAGTGAACAAAAGCCTGATGACCTAAGTTCAATCCTCAGGACCCGCGTAAAGGTGGAAGGAGATAACTGACTCCGGAAAGTTGTCCCTGCCCTACACACACACACACACACACACACACACACACACACACTCACATTTTAAAAAGTGGAAACAGCAAACTGTAAAGATTGTACATTTGCATGACAAATTGCCCACAGGGTAAAGCTAATATGTTTAAAATTTTGTTGTGGGCGGGTGGCAAGATGGCTCAGTGGTTAAGAGCGCTGGCTTCTCTTGCAAAGGACCTAGTTCCAATTCCTAGCATCTACAAGGTGATTCACAACTGTCTATGGATCCATTTCCAGGGGAATCCGATACCCTCTTCTGGCTTCTGTGGGCACTGCACATGTGGTTTGCAGACCTATATGCAGGCAAACACGAAATAAAAATAAATCTTAAATCTTTTTTAAAAAGTTGTTTATCTTCTAGCATTGTGTATGCAACATACAAGTATACACAGGTTTTTGGGTATATATAAGGCCTAAGGATGGCCGCAGTGATTGTCTCAAGGAAGCAGGGGTCTTAGGGTTCCTACTGCCATGATGAAAAAACAAAACAAAACAAAAAAACCAAAAGGAAACAAAACAACAACAACGACAACAACAGCAGCGTGGGGAGGAAGGGTTTATCTTAGTTTATGATTTCACATTCTATCTTCAAAGGAAGTCAAAGAGCTCAAGGCAAGAACTGAAGCACCAGAGGCATGGAGGAGGCTGCTCACTGGCTCGCTCCCCAGGACTCTCACCATGGCTTGCTCAGTTGTTGTGGGATATTTGTACAACTGTGTGAAGATATATTGTTGTGATTGGTTTAGCTGAATGGTCGATACATAGGCAGGAGGTATAGGCGGGACTTCCAGACAGAGAGCGAAAAAGTAGGATATGATGAATCTAGGCGCGAGAGAGACGCCGTGGAGATGCTGAGCAAGTTGGACACACAGAATGGGAGACAGGTAAAGGCCACATGGTAGGATGTAGACTAATACAAATATGTGTTAATTTAAGTTTTTTTGGTTTTTTCAAGACAGGGTTTCCTGTCCTGGAACTAGCTGTTGTAGACCAGGCTGGCCTTGAACTCACAGAGTGCTCTGCCTCCCGAGTGCTAGGATTTAAGGTGTGTGCCACCATCACCCAGCAGGTTAATTAAAGTTTTAAGAGTTAGTGGGACAAGCCTAAGCTAAGGTCGGGCCTTCATAATTAATAAGTCTCTGTGTCTTTCATTATGTGGGAGCGGGCTGGTGGGACAGAGAAAGACTTGCTACACTTGGCCTGCTTTTCCACGGCACCCAGGACCTGCCTAGAGACGCCATTTTCCAGTGGACTGGGCCCTCCCACATCGTAGGCTTGTCCATAGGTCAACCTGGTGGAGCATTTTCTTAATGAGGTGCCTCTTCCCAAAGGACTCCAGAATGGGCCAATTGATGTAAAACCAGACAGCTCATTAGCAATTTTCAGCTTCTGTTTTATAGAAAACCAAACTCTTTTATACTGAAAATGCATAGCTTTTATAAATTCAGGGAAATCCACTATAGCATTCCTTGCTCTGTTTTCTTACCAGAAGTAGTGATCATTTTTGCTTTCCATTTGCTTAGGTTCCCACATGCTACCTATCAGAAGACCTTGTAGAAGAATCCTCACTTCCCGTGGACACAGGGGTCACCTCTCAGAAGCTCTGGTGCCCTGCTCCGGCAAGTACAGACCCACCGCGGAACCTCTCACCACCATTCCCTGTTTCCTAGGCTCCCTGAACGTCCTCTTATGTTGGTGATAGGTCTTCAAGAAACTTCCTCAGAAATGGTGGTAAATTTCTTACTGTCTCTTACCAAATACCCTTATTTTACTGGTTCCCTGGTAGGTGAGGTATAACTCTCCAAGCTCCCAAAAGTTATGGCATTTCTCCTCTATCTTTCCGTTTCCAGTATCACCTTTACAAGGTTCCAAGTCACTCATTCGTTCATTCTCTCCCCCTTCTTCTCCTCGTGCCCTTTATTCCCTGTGATGCTTTCACTCGGCTGCCCTACCCAGCTGCACCCAAAGCTTTGAGAGTCTCTTTTGTAACTGGCTCTAAATTTTACCATCATGAGTTGAACTTTAAAAAGTGTGGGGTTTTTTTTTATTGAAAAAGCACATGCTTACAGATGAGAGCACAGGTCATAAATAGCGACTTGATGGATTTTTTTACAAAAACAAGCAATGGGATCCTGTAATAGACTGCTACCAGGAGCCTGCAGCAGCCACCACGCCACCCCAGTACTAACCACTGTCAATCATCTCCAGCATTATGGATCTGCTGCTCGGCTTTTGAATTTCTGTAGACATGGAATCATAAACGTGCTTTTTTGCTCCTGTCTCTCATTTCCCATTAAGCCTGTCAGATTCACCCAGGGCACACAATTCATTCATTCTTGATCCGTCACATGAACATGCTACAATTAATTTGCCCAATTTTAGTGTTGATGGGCTTTTGACGGCAGTGGGCTTTAGCTTTTACAGGCACCAATGTGTTTGCACCCAGTCTTTGAACAAATTCTGCAGTTCTGCTTGGTGTGGGAGCCCCCTTTTCTCCTCAGTATTCCAGTGGAGAATGAGGGAGCCCTTTTTATTATATCTGATGTTGGAGATTTGACCCAGGGCCTCAAGGGTGCTAAGAACAGGCTCTACCACTGAACTATTCCAGCCTCTCGGTGAGCACTTTTGGCATGATCTCCTCCTCCTCTCCTTGCTTCTGTCTTCTCGCAGGGGGGTGGGGGGGCTTTCGCGTGCCTAGGTAAGAGTTCTCACTGAGTTACATCCCTCACCAGGGTTTTTTAATCTCAACATTTACTTTTTAGATTTCTGGAAGTGTTTCTCTGATAATTCTTTCTTCTCCAAATTTGTCTATTTTTCTTTCTGAAACTCTGTTCGCCTACACTGCAGATAGTATCCACTTAAAAAGTATTTAGTGGGGCAGTGGTAGCATACGCTTTTAACCCCACCTCTCGGTAGGTAGAGGCAAGTGAATTTCTGAGTTCAAGGCCAGCCTGGTCTTATAGGACAGCCAGAACTACATGGAGCAACACTGTTTCCAAAAACAAAAATGATTTTATGTGCATGAATATCTTGCCTGTATGTATGTGCACCATGTGCATAGTGGTCCCTGCAGCTGGAGCTACATGTGGTTGTGGAGTTTGGAACAAACCCAGGTCCCCTGTGAGAGCAGCCAGTCCTCTTGACAAGTGAGCCAGCTCTCTTTCAACCCCATCATTCTTTTGTATTCTTTTTGTCTTTGAGAACATTTCCACTTCTTCCAATCCTTCTGTCGGTGTATTTTTTGACCCTATTCATAATTTATAGAGAGTTCAAACAAGCCCACTTACATTGTCTCACAGGTGCAGCGTCTTCATGCCATAAGTGAAGAATGAGATTTAAATGAGAATGATATTTAAAATGATATTCCAATGCTCTCTGCAACACTTTGGTTTCCTTCCCTTCTTTCTCGTTTGTATTGGTTTCTATTCTGTCCGGGGCCCTGGCCACCACACACACAGACTCGTGGCTGTCTCATAATGGCTGAGGAGTATAGTGTTTGTCTTGGTCCGGTTTTGTTTGCTGAGTACCATGGCCCAGGAAACTTACTTAGCACATAGTTCTGGAGCTAGGAAGTCCATTATGGGGTGAGGGCATCTGGTGGAGGGGTGTGGGGCTGGGTGTGGTGGCGGCAAAAGCGAGCAACCACATTCACTCAGTCACTAATCTCGACCGAGAGCTGTGTCCTCCTGACCTCATCAAATACTGGTCACCTTGGAGAGGCCTCATTTCCAAAGTACCTTTTCCAGGAATTGGGAGTCATGCTCCCAATATGTGCATACCTGGAAAAGGTAGAGTAGTGTTGGAACTACTCACTGAGAGCACGGGGAAATGCCATCTGAGAAGTAAGGCCAGCAGCAGCCACTCCTGGGGGGACAGTGAGGCCAAGCACCAGCGACTTTTCCGGGGCTGACTGGGTGGCTGTATTTACACATTTTCTCCTTGGAGAATCAGTCAGCACTCCCAGAACACAATCCCAGAATGCAATCCTCTTACCTGGGCCCTAAGTGGTAAGTCACAAAAGATGAAAACCACACTGTCCTGATTGGCAGGCTTGAGCCATGTGTGGTCATCTGAATGAAAGCTGAAATGTTAACCCCTCAGTCTGGCACACCACATTTCAAATGGCAGCTCGAACACCTGATGATGGACATTGCAGGCAGAAAACATTTCTTCATCTCAGGAGGTTCCAGGGTTTATTTGGGTGGTGGCGGCAGGGGGATAGGAGGTGAGGAGGGGTGAGGGCAGCAAACAGGAAATCTGGAGGATAGAACTCAGAAGCTCATGCATGTTAGGCAGAGGCTCTGCTGCTGAGCCACACCCATAGCCCTGCTTCACGATTTTGGTGGTGGTGGTGTGTGTGTGTGTGTGTACTCACCTGTGCACAGGTACTGTGGAGGTCAGAGGTCAATTTGCAATGCAATCTCCATGAGTCACCTACCTTTTCTGAGACAAGGTCTCTCATTGCCCTGGAATTCTGCGATTAGGCTAGACTGGTCAGTGAGACTCAAGGATCCTCTGTCCCTTTCTGCCTACTTTAAGATTTCAAGGCCAGGCTACCATGCCTGACTTTTTTTTTTTTTAAATGTGGACTCAGGGAGTGAACTTAGGTCCTCCACCAGTGTTGTGATAGTTTACTGACTGCAGTGTCTCCCTAGTCCAGTTTTGGAAAACAATGACATTAACATGTATTGCTTAGCTCTGATGTCCCTCATATGGTTTTCTTTATGTTCCTAATGAGCTTCGCCTACTATATCATTTACATTAAGATCTGTAAGCCTGTTGGGCAGTGGCGGCACACTTGAAAGGTAGACGTAGGCAGATCTCTGCGAGTTCAAGGTCAGCCTAGTCTACAGAGTGAGTTCCAGGACTGGCAGGACTTTTTCACAGAGAAACCCTGTCTCAAAAAAAAAGTATATTGCTTCCAGAATACTTGTGAGAGAAGCCCTTCTTTCCCACAAATCATTCTTGCTCACTTCTCAGAGTTTCTACTGAGTTGTGATAAAATGTAAACCAGGATCTACAGCTTCTGTCCTGAGGGACACATAAATATATCTTCATGGAAGCAGATGCCTACAGAGCTTTGCTGTGTAGTAAATAGTAGTAACTCCTTGGTGTCTGTCCCAAGGTCAAATGGAAATGCTGACTTTAGGTGGCAAGAGCACTGTGAAAAGAGCTGGAAGCTGTCTCTGTTAACACCACCCCTGAGCTGGGGTGTGACTCAGTGGCAGAGACTTGCCTAGCGTGTGCAAAGTAAGGCCCCATCCCCACAGTGTGGAAATGTCCTTGATCCAATAAGGGGACAGTGTGAGCATTCTCTGATGGTGTAAAATCTTAAAGTCTTTTTTTATTTTGTTTTTCAAAACGGGTTCTCTGTGTAGCTTTGGAGCCTGTCCTGGAACTCTCTCTGTGGACCAGGGTGGCCTTGAACTCACAGAGATCTGCTTGCCTCTGCCTCCCAAGTACTGGGATTATAGATTTGTGGCACCACTGCCTGGCCAAATTTTAGTCTTAATGAACTGTGAAGAATCAGAAAAGATGTTGCATATATTAAAGTATCAATGCACCCCATAAAAGCAAAGGCTATGTATAAGTTAAAAATAAAACGTCCTTTGTTTGGGGCCCAGCTTCTTATGAATTAGTTCTCTCTGTTTGGGCTGACTTCCCCTAAACTCAACACTCTCGTCTCTTGGTTTAGTGAGAGTTCATTCACAGTCCTCTTTCTGCACATGTTTAAGATCCGCCACCCCAAATTATAAAACAATGTTGAAAAATTCCATGGTTTTTTCAGGCATGTTAGCACATGTCTTTTAACTCCAGAATTCAGGAATCAGGCAGATTTCTGTGAGTTTGAGCAAGCCTGGTGTACATAGCAACTTCCAGGTCATTCAGAGCTATATAGTGTGACCTTGCCTTACCTCCCACACCCCGCCCCCACAATTTCTTTAAAAATCCTAGGCTGAAACTCAACACAGAGAACCGGGTAGATAGTGCTGCTGTTATAATCACCGGGCTGGGGGTGGGGTTATGCTCATTTTAGGAAGCCCCATAGGCTCATCTGTTTGTATCTGAAAAGCTAAGGAGCAAGGGCCTTCTGCAGCACAGTGCTAAATCCTAAGGAGAGAAAGATAGCTGGCAAGGCAGACCATTCTTAGCTATTCCAATGCTGCCTGTGCTGTGGCCGGGAGATGAGCATATCCAGTCTCCCGACATGATGCTGGGAGGCCAAGGAAGTGTTCAGACATGGACTGTCTGTCTTTCTACAATGCCCTCCTTTACTTAGCCACTCCTACCCAAGGTCCCTCTGACAACATACCCGGCCACCCATTCCTTTGCCTGAGTGTTGTCAGTGTCTGGGAGAGCCTGGTTTGGCTTTGGTACCACATTTCTTCCCTTGTTCTTGCTCCTGGGTTGGAGATTCACTCCCATGAGGGAATTTCTACATTTGGAAATTCATGTTGTATGAAATATTAATACTTCCTAGTTTTCAAGCTCATTAAATTTATGTTGCATGTATTAAATTTACTAAGAGGGAGAAATACTTGCTCTCCCTAAAATGAGATGAAGAACTAGAAGGTGGGAGAAATATCTGGTCCTGGATACTTCTGACAGATATCTGACAGTGAGGGAACTCTGAACGCCACTATCCTGGCATGTGTTTGTTTCAGACTGCCGTGTAAACCGGCCCAACAGGTGCGAGCAGACAGATGTTCACCAAACGTTCAGCCTTTGGGGAGGAGACATTAACAAAGCACATAGCATGTTTCCCATGAGCATCGGCAGCGGAAGAAAAAATTCACCATCTATTCTCGTGATTTATAAAACTCAAGTCCCAACTTGTATTGAAAACGTATTGTAGGGCAAACCATAAAGGCTGGACATGAGAGATAGACACACTCTGAACACATCAAGCAGTCTCCACCTATGAGCACAGCCCTCAAGAAGTCTGGTGACTCAAAACCCCGTTCAAGCCCTCCTTTGGGGCTTAAAGGGCTTAGACCCCACTTATTTACCCATCTTCCGCTTGCAGGCAGTGCCAGGGAGGGAACCCACCAGTCCTGGTGACTCCTCCGCCCTATGCCGTTTCCAGGCTGTCTTCTCCTTCCCTTTGACACTGTTTTCCAGAGGACGGGGTTTCTGTCTTTCCTACCCCAAGTTTGTCTGAACTCATCTTCTTGCAATAGTTCTATTCTGTCCATTTCTGACTGCTGCTTCTTGTTCTTTGGAAAAGTTTTACAGGTATTAGGATTAGTACAGCCAGTCTTTGGTGTTCCTAGGCTGCACATCCTCAGACATAGTCAACCACAGCTTGAAAATATTCAGAAAAATAATTCCACTTATGCTGAATATCTATAGACTTTTTTATTGTCTTGTTCTGTAAATAACATAGTAAAACACTATATAGATAATATTTACCTTGTATTAGGCTTGGTAAGTTGCCAAAAAATTTTTTAAATAGACAGGAAGACATGTGTATGTTCTATTTAAAGAGCATCATTTTTATAAGGCTTGAGCATCCTTGGCTCTCAGACCTGTGAGGGGTCCTGGCACCCATCCCCTTGAATACTAAGGGACAACTGTACAATAAGCATTCATACACCCTTGAATTATGTTAACCACTCACTGACATCATGTCACATCTGTGTCCCACACTTTTCCCCTCCCAGATGAGGGGCACTTTGCTGAATCACTTGAGCGCGTTGCAGACAGGATGACTCTTTACTCCGAGGTTTTTCAGCACCTACCTCCTAAAAATAGTACCACTCCTACATAGCTGCAATACAGTGATGACATTCGGGGAATTTAATATCAAAATATTAAAGTTTAATTGGAGTATAAAGTCAATATTCACATTTCTTTCCAACTGGTCTTTATTTACCCTCCAAGATTAATCTCAAGGAAAACCAGGACTTTTTGGCGCGCGCGCGCACACACACACACACACACACACACACACTGCATTTTCTATGCTTCTATAAAACTGTTTCTATTTCAGCATTTATTATATTAGTTTATTTCCTTTTATATAGTATCTGAAACCTAATGAGATTCATTTCAATTCCTCTGGCCCTTTCTGTAACTCTTGTAATAGTTGGTGACTGGACAGACAGATGGACAGGCCAATGAATGCTGATGTTCAAGATTCTCATTCCATTCTCTGTGGTTAGCGTGTCTGTTTGACATCCTGGGCACTACCTCCTGCATTCTCAACGTTATTACCTCTGAGGTTCAGGCCCTACACAGGCACCCTGCAACCTGATAGGTCATTCCCAGTCTCAAGACCACAGTCACAGGACTCCCAGAGGAACTACCTGGCACATGGCTGTGCAGTCACCTTTGACCACGGATGACAGGGGCCCACAGGGCGGTGACCCCTAGCTTCACTCCCGAGTTTACAACTCTGAGATGTGCTTCCTGAAGTTCCTCAGATGCTCCCTTGGGAACAAGAGTAGACGCCTGTGATGGCTGCCAATCTAAAGAGGGCTGTTGGCCTGGCTTGCTTTCTTTGTAGGGGCCATTATTTTTTTCTCACTGTTCCCTGGGGTCACACTACCATGTATCTTGCCAACACTCAGGCTTACAGGACCAGACTAAGACCAGAGGGTAAAGTAGAAAGACTTTAGGCTTGGGAGCCAGACAGCTTGAAGTTGAATTCAAGAAGAGACACACTCACCAGTCATGACTCAGGCGGGCAATTTAACTTTCCCTCTGCTTCACTCTCCCACTACGTAAGAACTGTGCCTACTCTGTAGAATCATGCTAAGAAGACTCCTCCACAGATTCTGATTCTGTAGACACAGACATAGAAAACACATAAACCAGGGGCTGGAGGGATGGCCCGGTGGTTAGGAGCACACTGAGTGCTCTTCTAGAGGACCCGTGTTCAATTCCCAGCACTCACATGGCAGCTAACAACTGTCTATGACTCCAAGATCTCACACCCTCTCATACAGACATACATGCAGGCAAAACGTCAATGCAA
>LOEQ01001045.1:77645-88791 GCA_001685075.1 Bramus lutescens
CTCTCAGGCAGATTCATCAGACTCATGGGAAACCTCCCAACCTCAAAGACATGGACCCATGGTGTTTAATATTTCCTTTCAGTGAAAAATACTAACAAACCAAAGGAGAACTTCATTCCAGTTTTGAATGCACCTAAGATCATCTGTGGAACTTGTCAAAGTTGAGGGTCCTGATTCAGGGGATCTGAGGAGGCCCCTAAGAAATTGCTTTAAAAGAAAAAGAACAGGTATCTTACCATGCAGCCCTGGCTGGAACTCACTACAGATCATGCTGGCCTCAAACTCACAGACTGTCTGCGAGTCTCCCGAGAGTGGTGATTAAAAGTATGTATTCTTGTGGGAGGGATGGTTGAAAAACCTCCTTCAGTGTTATCCTGCTGCCTAATAAGATGTGATTACAGGATTTAGGTCTGGCCAACCAAAGACTTCTCTCCAGGGCCAGGAGCCTTTGAGGCTGTGTCACAGAGATGCAAGACAACTGAGACAAATCTCAGCACTGGTGAGAGTCCACCATCAATGACACTGGTGACAGTGTCCTGTTCAAAATGACTCTGGCTAGCTTGGCTGGCCCATTAAGCCATGAAACACAGTGGGGCAACTGCTCAGGAGACATGTGCCTGTACGGTGCCAAGGTTCACGGGAGGATGACCAGCCAATTGTTAGCTACAGTGAGCCCCACTTTCCTTGACCTAAGCAGAGTGTGAGGAGACAAATTCATGTGGTCTATAAACTGTGGTTCAAAAAAAAAAGCATTTTTATAAAACATTGTGCCACAACTGGGATCAAAGGGTGTTTTCTGGAAAGGGCTAAAGAATAAACATTTTAAGCTCTTTGGACCACAAAATGGCATCTGCTATAACTACTTAATTCTGCTGTGGGAGGACAAAAGTGGTCATAGACAACACTCAAGGGAAGGAACCCTGAAGCAGACGGTTCATAAACTTCTCATGTGGTATGAAAAATTCTTTTGACCATTTTCAATCGTGTAAACTGTTAACAACCGTGCTTAACCTGTAGACCAGAGACTAGAAGTGGAAGGCTGGGTGTGGCTCCAAGGCCACTGCAGATTCCAGCTCTGGCAAGTCCCTTCCAGGCAGGTGTGCCTGAACAGCTGGTCTCTAGCTGGTAATATTTTGAGAGGTTGTAGTCCCTTCGGCATATGGGGCCTGGCTTGTGGCTGCAGGCCTCCAGGATAGACCTTTGAAGGTTACAGCCTGACCTGCTCCCTGACCCCCTTCTGCCTCCTGGTCTTCGGAGAGATGAACAGGTGATATGGCCATGTCCCTCCTCCATGGATAGAGTTGTCCTTGTTGCATTCCCTCCTGGCTGTGACAACCAGTCTGCCTGAAGTCTGTAGTCTGAACAATCCCTCCCTCAAATCGCTTCTGGAACAACAGCTAGTAAAATGGGGAGTGGCTCAAGTGGGGAAAGATGTGCCGTGAGGGCCTGAGTTCGGATCCTCAGTACCCACAAAAGCTGGGTGTTATAGGACCCCAGTGTAGACCAATCTAGCCAATCAGTAAGCTCTGAGTTCTGGGAGGTACCCAGCCTTGATGTATAAAGTGGAGAAACAAGGAAGACATCTAAGTCAACATCAACCTGTCCTCCACACACATCAATGTGGGCAAATGCACACATACACCTATACACACCTGCATCCTCCTCAACACTCTAAAAATAAGTAATGAACCTATGTCCATATATTGTTTCCCTTGCATCCATGCATTTATCTCTCATCTCCCCTTAGGCAACCAGAAGTTATTCTGAAGTACTCTCCAGCCTTTGACTATGTCCTGCTTCCTGGAATTTGAAGTCCTTTTGCCTCCAATTCCTGAGTGTGGTTCTGGGTGTGTCTAACCTTGCTAAACTAATTTTTCTGGAAATCAATGACAGCACCTTAAAAGTTAAAAACAGACAATATATACTAAATAACTGGCTGGCTAAAGACCTCCTAAATAGGAGCTGAGGAGACAGGTCCATGGTTAAGTGCACTCACTGGCTGCTCTTGAAGAGGATCTGGGTTTGACTGCCAGCACGCACATGGTGATTCAGGTCCAGGGGATCTAGTGCCCCCTCTGGCCTCTGAGAGCACTGGGAATGTGGGTAGGCACAGACAAACACTCATATACATAAAATAAAAAAACAAATATTTAAAACACACCAAAATAGATTTTTTTAAAAAAATATAATAATTCTAAGGTTATCTTAGCCTAAAGATTTTATGAAAAAAATGAGTTTTGATTTCAAAAATCTCTATAAAACCCACTATACCCAGGGTGGCTTTCTCTACACGTTGGCAGGACTCTTACCAGAATCATATCTCTCTATAAAGCCAGATTTTCTTCAGTTACCTACTATCCCAAATCATTTTAGGTTTGTAGTCAAATCTACTAGAAGCAAATTCCCTGTCTTGGGCAGAATGCCTTGGTATGAACAGTTATCCTTTGGATCTGGAGCGTCTTCCAAAGGACCCAACAAGAAGGTTGGGTCCCCAGAATGTGCTATTATGCAGTAATGGTACAGCCTTTAAGAGATGGGACCTCTTGCAAGGTCCCGGGCGAGGCATGCACTTTTTAAAAGGGGATTGTCGGATCTCAGTCCCAGCTTCCCGTTTCTTGTTCTGGCACTCTCTGGTCATCATGTGCTACACCACCACAGGCCCAGAGCAACAAGGTCAACTGGTCATGGTTTGAAACCTCCACGCCTGAAATAAGAACCTTTCCTCATTTACGTTGGCTTGTCCAATGCTTTTCTTATGGTAGCAAGAATCAGAGTTAAACACGACTCCATGTGTCCTTTTCCTGGTCACTACCAATCCCATCATGAGGACTAAACCTGGATGGTGTCTTTGTCTCTCTTTATTCAGCTCCCAGATATCTGGAACCCCTCCGCTTTGCTCTGTTGACCAAATTTCTCCTGACACATCTCTAAGACAGGGCTGGGGACCACCGTGTGGTGGTGGTGAGGTCACCTGAGGGACTCACGGGTGATGGCAGTGTGCTCCTGTGTGTCAGCACCTGGACCCACACCACGTGAAAATGTGTGCTGTCTCCCTGCCATTCTTTACCCAAACCCACAGCACTAGCAGGCCTGGAACTGCTCAGTGTCACCACACTTGAAAAAGATAAGGGACAAACCCCAATGGCTCTGATCCTACCGCTGAAGAAGACCTGCCCTTTGGGCAGAGCTTTAACTGTATCTGGTCATTATTTTCTGTAGTTTCATGACACCATACTGGCAGCAAAGGTCTACTTTTGCCACTGGGTTCTGTGGATATCAAATGACCCTTCCACAGAGGTCACCCAAGACCATCAGAAAACACAGATATTTAGTTATGATTCATCACAGTAGCAAAATTAGCTGTGAAGTAGCAATGAATATGATTTTGTGGTTGGGGGTCACCACAGCATGAGAAACCGTATTAAAGGGGGGAAGCATTAGGAAGTTGAGAACCACTGGTAGCCACTTTAGGAGGTCGTTTTCTAGTTTATGCTTTCTCCCAATATTCTAATCCTTCTATCTTACAAAGGATGAAGAAAGAATGGTGGACCTCCAAAAAGGTAAGTCTAGGTATTGCCCCAAGAACATTTACATATGACTGTGTTTGGGAAAATTGTCACTGGTGTTGTAATTAAGGATCTTAAGATGAGACATGGGTTATAATAGTTCCTTAACCCAATGACAGCTGTACTTATAAAAGAAAGTCACAAGACCTGAGACAGGAGCAAGGGCCTTGTGAAGCGGAAGAAAGAAATGGGGTGAAGGACAAGTCATAGATATGGCCAAGGGCTTCCAACAGCATCCAGCAGCTTGACACATGTAAGAGATGCTTTCCTCCTCAGAAGCTGAATCAACCAACCCATTTGGCACCTTGAGTTTGAACTCTGGCTCCCAGGATGCTAAAGAACTGGTATCTCTTGTATAAAGATGCCAAACCTGTCTGTAATTCATGGCAGCATTTAGGAACCTAATACACAGTATGGACCAAAAAAAAAAACAAAACAAAAAAAAAGCAAAAAAAGGTTGAGCCCAAGACATGGCCAAGTCTTAAGTAGCAAAAACAGGTTGATAAAGGTCTATAATTCCGAATTCAGCAAAACACACATGTCCTATAAGGTATGTGATTATAGGGTGCTGGCATAGACACATTTAAACATGGTCTCTTTCAACCAACCGTGTAGTACTGCTAACTCCATAATTAGAGGTTATGTCGTGGCATACTGTTAAAAAGCGATCTCCCACCCCGGCGGCAGGCAAGCACTAAGACGTTTTTCCAGGTGCACCACATCAGTTTTCTTTCACATTTAGCCTTTTACTGTGTACTTCCACACGCTAGGCAGTGAGCTAGTACCTTAAATAGACTAATTTGTGTGGTCTCTACAGATCTCTGCAGGGTAGAGCTTATCCTTGTTTTACAGACGAGGACCCTGAGAAAACCAGGACACTAAGGGCCTCACCCGCCTGGGATGCTACCTTGCTAAGTGGGAGAGGCTGGTCCTGAGCAGCCCTATGCCTGCTCTTACTTGGTAGAGAGCCTTTCTCTGCTTCGATGAATAGAAAGCAGAAAATACGGGTCACTAAGTCAGTGAAAACAGTAGGAGGGAAGTGAGGAGAATGGACACGCAGGCTTTAAGATACCCAAGTAACTGCCATGCTTCCCAGTCTGAGTCGGTCCTGTGCTGCTGAGTCCAGCCATCATGCATCTCGTGTCTGTGAATCTCATCTTTCTTGCTCCAGTCTACAGCTGTCCACAGTTCCTTAACCTGCCAAGAAGTTTGCAAACGCCTGGGCCTGATTACAAGGAAGAACAGATGATTACTAAGCCAGTGCATTCCCTGCTGCCGGGTCAACAGCCTTCTCTTTGTGTGCGAAGGACAACGACGGCAAACTGGTTCTCTGAGCACTGCCTAGAAGCAAGCTTTCCGCCTCACCGGGCACACCAACAATACAGCAAGGAACAGAGGATTCCAACTCCGTGTCTAAAAGCTTCACCTGTGAAATCCCAGCTGTAGCGGGGACTGCTTTGCCGCGCAACTGCATTACCCTTTTACTTAGTCTCGGACAACTTTTTCATTGGGAACCTTTGTCTTATTTTATGATCAAGAGCTTTCTGAAAGCAACTGTCATGAGGACTTAATTTAATTGGCACCTATATCCAGTCACTTGGGACTCCACTTTCATATGGCTTTCAAGCGAGCAGACAACTATTGCCTTTCTTCTTGCTGCACTTTTCAGCTGACCTACAGCGTCCTTCACTACATTAGACATTCTGCTTTTGAAACCTTGAGGATCAGCGAGGCTGGAAGCATCCTTCTGTTTACTTCTTCATGTCAGAGGGAGTCCATCTCCTGACTTCTAAATGCCTTTGCTAAACACCATCCTTTCCGTCACTGTGCTAAGCCTTCTTCTCTCAAGATGCAGCCAGACAAGGGCCACAGTACACAGAGATGCATATGACCAATTATCCTGCAGCTTCTATGGAAGTTCTAGATTGCTTGCAATTCTAAATAAACTGTTATTCTTAAAGTCAATTCTAAAAATACATTACTTCATGGGCTCTCATTTCCTATGATTTTTCATATAATTCTCAAGAAATGCTATCATAGGGTTTTGTTGTTGTGTGTTTGGTTTTTGGTTTTTTGAGACAGGGTTTCTCTGTCGAACAGTCCTGGCTGTCTTGGAATTCTACAGACCAGGCTGATTTTGAGCTCACAAAGATCCTCCTGCCTCTGCCTCCTGAGTGCTGGGATCAAAGATGTGCACCACCACTGTCCGGCCTATCATAAATTCTTGAGACAGATCAATGGGCTAAGGTATTTGTTGCTAAGCCTGACAACCTTAATTCACTTCCCAGGACCCACATGGTGGAAGGAGGAGATTGAACCCCACAGGCTGTCCTCAGACCTTCGAATGCCTCTGTGCACAAAACAGCCAATGAGTAAAGGCAGTAATGAGGCTCAGTCTTGTTCAAATCACACTCAGAAATACAGGGTTTGTTCATCTTATATTTTCACTAGGTTGGAATTTTTATTTATTTATTTTGCTTTTTGAGGACAAAGTTTCTTTGTGTAGCCCTGGCTGTCTTCGAACTCATGTTATACACTAGGCTGGCCTCGAACTCAGAGATCTACCTTCCTTTGCTTCTGAAGTGCTGGGATTAAAGGTGTGTGCCTCACTGTCTGGCTTTGGAATTTATTTTTAAGAGTTATCTTTATTTTATGCATGTAAGTGTTTGCCTGCATGTATGTAAATGTACCATATGTGTGCAGTGCCCCTGAAGGACAGAAGAGAGTGCTGGATTCCCTGAACTAGAGTTAACAGATGGTTGTGAGCTGCTATGTGGGTGCTGGGAACTGAACCCTAACTTTCTGCAAGAGCAGCAGGTGCTCTTAACTACCAGATCATCTCCCCATCGCCTTCGAAGTTATTAGAAAAGGGAAGTCAGAAGGGGGGAGAAAAATCTTAGTACATTAATTGTACACAATACCATATCTTATTATGATATTTTCTTATATGTTCATAATGTACTTTGACTATATTCATTCCCTTAAAAGACCTTATTTTGACTACAAATGCTGAGTTTGAAGGAAATTTCTCATATATACATTATAGTATTTTCCTTTTATTTTGGCAGGTAAAAATAAAAGATGCAGGAAGTCTGAAAACTTAAATGTGGGAAAGCACTCTCCCAGAATTATAAACAAAAGAAAAGAAAAGGTGAAGGTTCTTTTATGGACAATTCATAGAAAAATGCTTCATTCTTGGGAGCTGGCACAGTGCCTGGTGGTTGTGAAATCACAAAGAGGTTAATGAAGAATCTCCAAATCTATCTAAATCTGGAGATGATTAGGACTATCTAAGAAGAGAACAAAAAGAGTTCTTGGGCAGCAAAAGTAACAAGAAGAAAGCACATTATTCTGTTCTGCTCATGTAGTGTAGTAGCAGTGATACTTTGCAACAATCTTAGATATGTGTGTGCATGTATGTATACACACACACACACACACACACACATATATATATATATATATACATGATTTAATGGATGCACATCTGTAATCCCAACTATGTGAGGGGCTGAGACAGAAAGATGGAGGAGCTGAGACTCACCTAGGCTACAGAGTGAGTTCGGGGGCAGGTTGGGTACCTTAGTGAGCTCCTTGTTTCAAAAAATCCTAAAAGATCAGGGGATAGAGCTGAACAGCATGGTGCTTGTACTCTAGGGACTATGTATAGCCCCAGTTCCTCAAATAAATAAAGTAAATATAAATTAATGGGAGCTGTGTTTCTTGTTGCCATAGCCTACCCCTTGAGTAATCCTCTACTCACACACATACCTGAATAGTAAGTGGGGGAGGTAGGTAAAATAGTCTCATGCTTGGTCTGCAATCTTAAGATAGGATACTGGGCACGACTTCCAAGAACGGGCTGTAGTTAAACTTAAAGGGTGCCTATGATGTCACTGAGTAGGAAGATGTCTGTGTATCATGCTGAATGATGCCCTACACACTCTGATTAGAAGTCCTCTTTCCTGTGTGGCAGAGACGAACTGCAGCAGAGTGCCAAGACCGCTCAGGGGTGACATGTCCATGCTGGCCTTTAGTCTGTTTAGTGTGCCATTTGATAGCAGCAGAAGAATCCACTTCTGGTGAAGGCAATTCTAAATCAGATTTTCCACTTTCACTACTTTATTTATAGAAACTGGGCTGTTACAAAAACTGAAAAACTGAGTCAAGAGCTGGGTGGTGGTGCACACCTTTAATCCTAGTAAGACACGGGCAGACCTCTATGAGTTCAAGGCCAGCCTTGCCTACAGAGAGTTCCTGGACTGTCAGAGCTGTTACACAGAAGAACCTTATCTAGAAGAAAAAAAAGTTTTCCTTTTTCTCACTTTCTCTTATTTTTAATTTTCTGAGACAAGTTCCTACTACCGAGGCTCAAATTCATGATCCCTCCTACTCAGCCTTTGCGTGACATGCTGGGATTACAAGCATGCATGTAATCCCATGATAAACTGTACCTTTTTTAGTGTTTGAAACACAGTTTTATTCTGTAACTCAGGCTAGGCTAAAATTTGTAATCCTTCTGCCTCAGCCTCCTGGGGTTACAGAGGTGCATGGCATGCCTGGCGCTCCTTTTGTCCTTTAACCTTCCACCCCTACAGTACTTTGTAGAACTCCCTCACTCTTAGGAAGTCTGCACGGTGCTTGGGGAGGCTGAATGGAATATGCCATCGTACATCTGGTTTCTCTCCAGCCACACTGAAGAATGAGCCTCTGCAGAGATTAGAAGAGATTCCAGTTAGGCCTTACATATTCTAGGGAAACATGAAAACTTTCATCAGGCGGGCTCCACCGTCTGGCACGCCCTGATCTCACCAACAGGGAGCAGCTACTTCTGAAGGAACCAGTGATGTCTCCAGATGCTGGGGGCTGGGAGTTTCACTTTCAGTTTGGGGCAGAACTGTTGCTTAGTGGTGTGAGAACAGCCTTGCAGGAGCTGTAACTGCCTTCTGTTATGGACGCATAGACCATTTGGCTCTTATCAGATGGGTGTGAAGACAGTTCTGAGGGCTCACAGAATTTCAAAGAAGGTACTTTGCAGGTAGGCCTTCACTAACTTCACTGTCCTGAGACGCAGCTCCTCCAGACCTACTACTGTCTAGAAATCCCACAGGGTTCTACAGAGACAAGGGCAAAGCCAGGAAATGTATTCTTAGAACAGCAGCGTTATTTAAATTTAAAAAACCTGCCATGACTGTGCATCGGGATAGCTACTCTGTAGTACGTCTGCTGTTGCTTTTGGTGTATTACTTTAGAGCAAAAATTGTATGGGTTTGTGAAATAATGCTTGAAAATTTTGGATATTTTGTGTATAATTTAACAAAATTTCCGATCTGTGACTGGGCTGTGTATCTTAGTAGAGTATGCTCAGCATCACAATGTCCGCGGTTTAGTGCTCAGCATGAAAAGAAAACAGACCGAGAAGCTGTCTTATGTAAGGTTCATGGGCAAAGATATCAATTGTTGAAAATCGTGAACTATTCAAAACTTCACAGAACTACAATGGCCAAATTAACACTGGAGAAGAAAGAGGGCGACAGACGATTCCAGAAAGATGGGCTCCAGGGGTGGTGGGTATTGCCTGTCACCATGGTTGCCATTTTCCGACAGACAACTTAGAGATGAATGGGAAGATGATGGATACAGCTACAGACACATGACTTCCAGCTGCCAGGGCAGTATCCTCCAAAGCTCCACCCACATGCTGCTTCCCTTCTGGAACCCCACCAAACACCCCACCTCCAGCTGGAACTTCTTTCCCGAGTGCCACTGCGCTTTGAGTCTTTACGAAAGTATAAAGATGTTGTTCGTAAGCATCTCTGTGACTACATTCTCTACCTTCCAGCTGTCTCCACGTTTCTCTTCCAGCGCTGACACCCTTTGGCATTCTGATCTCCCTTTAGGATTCCCTTCTCTGCTACTCCGGACTCCTCATCCTCACATCAGTGCTTATGGACAGATGCTGCTCAGCACACAGCTACTAAGTGAATTAGCTAATGACAGTTCAAGCCCCACCAATGTTCTAACATTGAAAATAACAGTTCAGTTAACACACATTCATCAAGCCCATGAATTCCTACCATTGCCTTAGGCTAGGAATTTAGATACAAATATCAGGTCAAATGGATTTTTAAAGATGTAGCAAACAAGAACACTGACACCAGAGTCTAAAAAAGATTGTGTGTATGTGTGTGTGTGCTTGCGTGCACATGCAATAGGCAAACATGACTAAATCCCAAGCTGCAGCGAGTCTGAATAGCCCAAGGACTCCAGCACCCTAGACTGGCAAGTGCTGCCCACTGAACTGCATCAGTACACTAGAGGACAAGCGACTGTCTCAGTAAGTCACCCAGCCAGCCTGGCCTTGAACTCATGCTGTAGCAGCTCAGGTAGACCTTGATCATTCTCTGGCCCCAATCTCGGTTACAGGGGTGCACCACTATGCCCCACAGAAGGAAACTGTGGGTGACAATAACTAAATATTTAAAGGTAGCGAGCAGAGGATTCTGAAGAGTTCCAGCACAGAAATACTAAGTGTCTGAGGTGACAGGTATGGGGTGACTCTGGTCATTACACATTGTGTACATGTATTGAAATGTCACACAGTACTTCAGACAGACGCTATGTGTCAAATAAAAGTTAAAAATGCAACACTAGAAAGAACTAAGGTAGTAGTATGCCTTAGTTTATTGTGAAATTAAGACAAAAGTTCACTTTTCTGTCACTTTATATTTTTAGGATTTTAACATTCTGGGTTTGTAACTTTTATGAATGGAAAATGAAGAATATAATAAAATTAAAAACAACAATATGGGATTAGTTCATGATAGAAAAGCATAAAAAGAGCCATATTAAGAATCAGCATTATGAGTTGGGTGGTGGTGACACACACCTTTAATCCCAGTACATGGGAGACAGGGGCAGGCGGATCTCTGTGAGTTTGAGGCCAGCCTGGTCTATAAAGTCAGTTCCAGGATAGCCAGGACTATCACACAGAGAAACCCTGTCTTGGCAAAACAAACAAACAAAACAAACAAACAAACAAATCAACCCCCTCCCAATAGTATTACTGGGCTAGAGAGACAATTCAGCAGTTAAGAGCACTGGCTGCTCTTCCAGAGGACCTGGGTTCAATTCCCAGCACCCACATGGCAGCTCACAACTGTCTGTAACTCCAGTTCCAGGGTACCCGACACTTTCACACAGATACACATGCAGGCAAAACACTAATGACCATAAAATTTTAAAAATTAGCATTATGTTGGACATGGTGGCACATGCCTTTAGTGCCAGCACCTAGGAGGGAGGGCAGAGGCAGATGAAGCTCTGTGAATTTGAGACTAGCCTGATCTACATTGTGATTTCCAGAAGTCAGGACTATGTAGAGAGATCCTGTCTTGACACCCACTCATCCCCCAACACACGCACACACACACACATGCACACACACACACACATACACACACATAAAGTCATTGCGCTCACCCCTGGGGGACACATAAAGTCACAGTGCTCACCCTGGGGGACACATAAAGTCACTGCATGCACCCTGGGGGACACATGAAGTCACAGCGCTCACCCTG
>LOEQ01001045.1:120775-142058 GCA_001685075.1 Bramus lutescens
GCCCCTACGGGCGCCGCAGTCCCGACTGCGCATGCGCATTCCGGGAGGCCAAGCCACGCCTCTGCGGAGCTTTTCCGGAAGTGCTCTCGTCTTCTCTTTCCCCCTCCGCCCTGCCCGAGGGCTTTCAAGCCGGGCGCTCTTCAGGAAGGTGTTGCGCGGGGGGGGCTCTTTGCTGCGGACTCCCGAGCGGAAGTTGCTTTCCTAGCGGAGACGGCGGTAGAGGAGGAGCCATCCGAGGGGAACGTGGGTTGAACGTTATGGGTTGATGGTGTGGAGCTCAAGCTGGAACAGGAGTTCGGACCGATTCTACACGAAGAAGGAGTGTGCAATGGGCCGGTAAGGGAGAGAGAGTTAATTTCCTCGGGAAGTAGAAATTGGGACGGCTGCAGTGCTCCGGGTAGGTTGTTGACACGGTGAAAGGATGAGCTGGGAACGAGGTTCTGGTGGGAAGAGTGGAGGTGCGGACTGGGATCAGGGTTCGTTTGGGCTTAAAGAGGTAAACACTGAACAGAAACCAGAGTTTGTGTCCGCTCCACGAAAAGTGTGGAAAATGGTCAGGGTAACGGAACGCCGCGCCTCTTGGTCTTCCCTGGTTGGCTTTTGAAGCTCACCTCACGTTGCCCTGTCTGTCTCAAATTCGGGAAGCTGGGTTGGGTATCAAGTAGAACTGGTCTCCGAAAGTCGACCCCTTGCTTCGGACTTAAGTCTGTTGGTCTTGCCTTTGACCCCTCATATGCCTAGCTGGGAGGTAAATCTCCGACGGGTACAAAGCTCTTATAAGTTTCCACACTGCACATGCAGCGAATTAAATTTAATTAATCGCGTTCCTCTCGTGATTGTTTTCTAACTGGATCCATTCTAGGCAGATAACTCCCTTTAGGCCGACATTGACGGGGGCGGGGTGTGAGAGGAAAGTGCTGGGGATGAGGGCTGGAAAACTTGGTTGGTTTCCCCCTTGTAACAAGCTTTAGGTTGTTCTGAGCTGTTTGGGTGGATTAAGTAGGTGATTGGAAGGTGAGCTGTCATTTTGACAGTGATAGGAATGGAAAGCGAGATGGGTTCAAAATATTTCCAAAGCGCTGTCCACAACAGATGGCGTTTACGGGGCATTCGTGAGAAAGATGAGAGTAAAAGAGTCAGACTTTTCTAGTGTGTTTGCAAGCTCAAAGATGGCAAATTTTAGGCACCATACAGGGAGGAGCAGGTTACTTTTGGAGAAAAGATAATGAAGCTAGTTGTTACGGGACAAATTGAAAGACAGAGTAAAAGACCTGGAGAGTCTACTTTTGGTATTTTAAACATGCATGTTCTTTGGAGGAGGGGAGTGTCTTAATATTGTTTGGTGTTTTCTACCACTCTCTTGCTGAGTCAGTCTTCCTCCTTTCCCCCTTCCTTCTCCCTTCCTTCCATCCTTTTCTTCCTTTCTTAACATCCTTTTTTATTTTAGACAAGGTCTCAGTATGTAGAATGCCTAGCCTGGGTGGGATCACAGAGATCCATGCTTGGATATGCCTTGTCCTCCTATTGAAATAGGGGGTGATTCTAGGATCAGGAAAGCAGATTGGAGGATTCTCATTTTTACTTCCACATTGAGAAAGAATCATTCCAGACAGTTTCCTAGATCCTCAGGTAGATAAAAGTTTCATCGATGACTTACTCAGGAGCCTGCAGGTTTCTCTTTGATGGTGAATGCAGACTGACAGAAGGTGCACCATTTCCATCATCGGGAAGTCACTCGGATGGTAACTGTAACTTAGGTGTTACAGTACGGCTTCATTTACTTTCTGACCTTCCTTTTCCTTCCTTTCCTTTTCTTTTTCTTCCTCATTTCCTTCCTCTCCCTTCCCCTCCTTTCTTTTCTTTTTTCTTTTCTATTGTCAGGTTCTCATGTAGCCCAGGAAGACTGAATTCATTTATAGCTGAGGCTGGCTTTAGATTTTACATACTTTCTCCTCCCAAGTGCTGTGGTTACAGGTGTGGGCACACTTCATGTATGTATTTGTGTGTATATATGTTTTTGTTTTGTTTCTGAGACAAGGTTTCTCTGTATAACTCTGTGACTGTCCTGGAACTTGCTCTGTAAATCAGGCTGGCCACCTTAGGTTTCGGCAAGATTTATGCGTAACAACTCCCTGGCTAAGTACTAGCTTATCTCTGAGACCTAAAAGGACTTTTTGATCTGGTTTGGTTGTATTTTAAGTACATACTTAAAGTGTTTTTAGGTGCTTTTTTCCCCCTTGTATTGAGCTCTATCTAAGAATTTTCTGTCTCCTAAATTTTCTGAATGTATATACTCAATACCTGCTTATCACATGTAATTTGTGCAATAGACGTACTTATGTTTTTGCTCTGATAACAGATCATTTACAAAGAGCATACTATTTTGTTGCTAACTTTTTAAATGTAGTCAGTATTCTGCTGGTTTTAGTTGCAGGCTTTTAATCCCAGATCTTGGGAGGCAGCCACAAACAGATTTCAAGGTCAGCCTGGTCCACATAGGTAGCAAGTTCCAGGCCAGGCAGGGCTATTTAGTGAGACCCTGTCTTCAAACAAAAAAGTATTCCCAACTGGTGAAGAATTAGTGGTTGAAAACTGTAGTAAGGTATAAAATGTTTTGTTCATTTTGTTATTTTCTTTCTGTGGTAGAATAGTCGGCCCGAAAGATTAAGATTCTTTATAATGCTGACAGGGTTGCTTCAAACTGCAACTGCGCACACACTGAAAAGCTTAGGGCTTTACACTTAATTGACTCGCTTGTTTTAACCAGTAGCCATCTCTATGAAAATTTTTAACTTTCTGTGTGTTAGAAAACTGCATCCTGTGATCACTCTCAGCCATTTGCAGATATCTAAATGCATTTAGGTATTTTCAGGACCATAGTTTTATAATGTTAATCCAAGGATTTGTAGCTCACAAATATTCATATCTCTCATAAAATAGCAAAGCTCTCTTTTTAGAGTAAATAGGATTTTTATTTAATTGTTGACTTTTTTTTTGCAGGATTCATTGAAAAATCATTAGTGCTATTGGCATGTTCCAAGTGACATAAATTAGCCAATGACTCGGATTGATGGATTCTCTGAAGATTGGAAATGGTTTGCCACGGGTTGGACCGGGGACTGATATAGGGATATCTTCACTCCCCATGCTGGGGTACTTGGGAAAAGTTAGTGAACTTATTTTTGGCCTCAGTGAAAAATTGGTTTTTATCCCTCTTGTATTTGAAATTTAAATTATAAATGAAACTTAAAATTTTAAATTTAATTTTATGAAGTCCTAAAAAGTTCTGTCTTCCACGGAAATCTTACAGCAATGGCGAAAGATTATTATAATTTGTTTACCTCTCTGTTATTGATGGGTGAAAGTAGAAATGATGCTTAGATCTTAATGGTTTTCTATTCTTTGAAAATATGTACATTATGTATTTTCCTTGGCAGTTGATGTTACTTTTTTCTTGTAAACTAAACTGATGGTATTTTTCACTCAAAATTTAATATTTAAAGTTATAAACATCTTACTTGGAAGTAACTGTTTAAGACTGTACAAGATTTCATTTGTTTGCTGTGTTTACTCTTGCCAGAATCCTTCTAGTGGGAAATTGTGCTTTTTTTTTTTTTTGCTTACCCTTCCATTTAACTCTTTTCTAAATTAATATAATTTAGGAATGTCTCTTTTAATTTGCTGTATTTCTCTTTTAGAATTATGATTCAGCTAAAGTTACAACAGATGGGTATTGCCCTGCTTGTAGAGCGAAAGGAAAGCTAAACACCTTAAAAACTTACCAAATTAACTTTCAAGAATCTGTGTTTTTGTGTGAGGATCTTCAGGTAAAGTACTAATGTTACATAATATATAGCTTTCAACATTTTACTTTTCTTCATTGTTTAAATTTTTACTAATTTTGTCTTTTTCAGAGTATAGACTTTGAATACATAAGTATCTCTGACAAATAATTTTAAATCATTTACTGTTTTCCAACTGAACTCCTAAGTTATTGTTACTTGCTATTAATTTTGTAGGGATCCTTATAAGTTTCTAGCATATAGTAGTTATTTCTTCCTTCCACCCCACCCCCCAGCCTTCACAGGGTCTCACTTGTGTAGCTTTGGCTATCTTGGAATTCATTATGTAGGCTGGGCTGGCCTCAGCTCATAGTAATCCGCCTTCCTCTGCTTCCTAGCGCTGGGATTAAAGGTATGCAACACTATACCTGGGCATATAGTAATCTCCATTTTACCTGGAAGGGTATTTTGGTAATTGGTTATATCAAAACAGTGTATAACCAAGCAGTGGTGGTGCACGCCTTTAATCCCAGCATTTGGGAGGCAGAGGCAGAAGGTTCTCTGTGAGTTGAAGGCCTGGTCTACAGAGTGAGTTCCAGGACAGCCAGAACTGTTTCCAGGGAAACCCTGTCTCAAAAAAAAACCCAAAAACAAACAAAAGTTTGTGGTGTTAAAGAGATACACAAACTAATTTGGCATTTTAGAAAATCACCTACACAGCCCTCCCCCCATCAAAGGTAACACTCTCAGATCCATTTATATTTTTCCTCATATATAGAACTTTACACATCATATTTCTTGCCGATATAAAGCTGTCATCTTATTTCTAAAATATTGTCAAATAAAAAATAGGGAGAGGTGGCTCAGCATTTAATAATGTTGCAGAGGATCCAGGTTCTGTTCCCAGCACTCATATTGTGGCTCACAGCCACCTGTAATTCCAGTTCCTGGGTGCATCTACATTTATGCAGGCAAAACACTCAGATACAAACAGAATCTAAAAAGAAAAAAATAACCAATGTTAATCCCACAAAATATTTATTTTAAGTTTATATATGATATATGATATTTAGGCATCAACGAAACCACATAAAGAGGACAAGGCCATCATTTTACATGCTTGCTGTCAGGTCTACAAGTCCCTGTAGGGACTGCCCTAGAACAGCAGAGCCATTAGGCAGTGACTTTAGAGGACACTGAACACAGTGAAGCTCCCCCAGTGTTGTGTGCCACACCACCTTTTCCAAGGTGAGGCCCATAATTGTAGGATAGCTTTGCTTTGATGTTGGCTTTTGGTTTGTGGTACTTGGGATTGAGGGTCTTGTTCATGAACAGTTTATGCATGCTTAATTATCAAAATAGTTATTTTGCAAATAGATACTCTTTTTTTAAACTAACAAGCAGATTCACATGTTCTAGAAACAGGATGTTTCATAGAGCTGCAGAGTTGTGATTGCGGACTTCTAATTCCAGCTCTGTCTGTCCCAGATAAACCAAGCAGATTTCTGGTCTCACTTGCAGAAACTGACTTAGTAGAGTTTGCCCAGAATTCTGTAATTTTGTCATTTGAGGTTTGATGACCAACTGAGTTAGGAGAATAGTAGACTAAATCTAAAATAGTAGACTAAATTGAAAAACCAAAAGAAAAAAAAAGAGAAAGAAAGTGAAATTCAAGCAAAAGCCTAAGGGGAAGAGGAGGATAGTCATGGGGAGAAGCAGGCACAGCTAAGACTGGGAGGCCTGAAACTGCCAGTCATGTTTGTGCTTCTACGTTGAGAGCACGGGAACTGTACTTGAGTGCGAGGCAGGCAGAGTGATAGCAGATAGATCAGAAGAGTGATTGGGGAACAGAAAGGAATAGCTAACTGTCCATAGTAAGAATGGGTGGGTGAGGAGGCATCTGGAGGAACTGGTGCTAAGGCGGTGCAGTCTCCTGGCTGTGTGAGAGCGCCTGCCTCTGGATTGACAAGCTAGGTAACGGGTGGGGCTCCAATTGCTCTGTCTCCAGTTTCTGCCAGAGTTAACAGCTCTGGTTTCTCTGTGATAGCACTGTCTTGTCATTCATAATGAACCCCTTTGACTTCCCAGTGGGTGACGTATGGTCATGCCTGTAGGTAGCTTCAGGATGCCCCAGAAAGACCACGTGGGCAGACTGTTGGCACTTTGAGCTCATCCATTGACCCATAGGAAAGGGGAGGGCTAAACACCAAATGCTGCAGAAATAGGAGTAATCTGAGTTTTTCAGACTGGAGTGACCAGATGGGACAGAGACACACCACTGCTTTCCTTGCTCCACAGCTGCCTGTGTATTGCTTTATCTATGCTCTTACTTTGTTCTCTAGAATATACCCGTGAACACATTTTCTTGACGTTCAAGAGTCGTGGGAAATGTAGTTTGTATCTAGTTCATTGCGAGTACAAGACCTGGAGTTGGCAGGTCTAGAGGATGTTTGCTTACTTCCATTTCAGAAACACTTGGTGGTAGAAAGCATAACAATTAATTATAGGATGCATAGTTGGTATCTCTACAGAATGGATTGCTTGTGTAGAGATAAAACCCCAGAGTATCTGCTCACAGAATGTTGCAAGGTTCTGAGAGCAGTGCAGAAAGCAAACAAGCTGTTTTTCCCCTCTGGCTAGTTGAAAGGCAAGTGCAGTATTCCGGGGAGAAAGGGTAGATGTGGAAATGATGGGCCATGGATGGATTGCATTTATATAGTCCCTCTTCAGGCTGCCCTTCCTTTATACAAGGGACACTCAAGTTCCTTCTATAAAATGGCAGAGTATATTTGCTTATGACCAATCTGCATCCTCCTGTATCACTTGAAAACATTTCTGGATAATTCATGACACCTACTAATGGAATGTTGAGCTGTATTGTTTGGGGATTGACATGTTCAGTACAGACCCAGCCACCATGGGCCTAACTACATAGCTGTGGAGCTTGTGGATAGAAAGGGCCAGCTGTTCTCACAGGCAAAGCCAACAGGATTTGCTGGAGGTTTGGGAAACAGCATGGAGCAGAGCAGGTGCAAGAATGACTCCTAGTTATTCCTTCTGATCACTTGGATGAATTGAGTTGACAGTTGGTGAGCTAGGAAAGATGTTTGAAAAGCAAGATTTGGAGGAAGACTGAGATAAATGAGGTAGGTGAATAAGCAGTTGAAGCCATATATCTAACAATGAGAATTTGAGATTGGGGTAAAGATTTGGTAGTCATGAATACAAAACATGTAGCTAACTGAATTATACATATGAATGGTTAGTTAAACTAGGACTGGGGTTGAGTCTTGAGCCAATATTAAGAGGTTGAAGACATTAGAAAAACTCCAAGAATCAGAGACAGTTTGGTAAGAAGAAAGCCAGGGAGACAGGCATTGTCAAGTCACATGAAAAGGAGCTCAGGGGGAGAACCCCCTCAGCTCAGTTGGGGTAAAGGAGTGGTGATGAAAGTGAACCAGGTGAGAAGGAAGAACTTTGTTGTTGTCTTCCTTCCTTTCTTCCTCCCCTCCNCCTCCCTTCCAAAAAATACCTAGACATTTATATGCTGATCCTATCAGAGAGGGGTAAATGGCTCAGGCTACCCTGTGGAGCAGAGGTGCCCAATGAAAGGGTTGGGTTGATCTTGCAGTTTGACAACACATTGAGAACAATGGATATTAGACACAGTAACCACCCACCTTGAACTATACATTCACATTTAGCCTTTAGTCAAGATCTTTCAATCCCAGCCCTCAGGAGGGAGGCTTTGCTGTGCTATGGATTTACTTTAACACTTTGAGTCTTTAAGTGATAAGGAGTACTCTGGTGCTGAGTTACACACAGTGATTTGCTTACTTGGTTTCTTTGTATTTTGAGATAGATTTGGTTTTTGAGGCAAGCAGTATAGTTCAAACTGATCTAGAATTTACAGTCTTCCCACTTCAGCCACTGAAGTGCTAGGATTACAGGCATATGTTGCCACTCCTGGACTTATTTTTAAGTGTTGTTCTCAGGCAAAGCAGGATTTAAGAAACTCTCGGGGCATGAGGTTTAGGGTCAGGTTAGTACTGATTTCACTGTACACCTAACAGTACAGAGCTGGTCTGCATACTGAAAAATGCAAGTGCTCACATGGAGTTCAGTGTGTGAAAGGAAAGGAAATTTAGTGTGTGCCTCATACTTGTAGCTATGAGGCAAATTACCTGAGAACGTCCTAGCTTCCTGAGTAATGACATGATTTAGTATTGTTATTCTTTGGGTTGACCAGGCAAGGCTTCTGATGGATATTGTAGTGTCTGCTGGAACAACCAAGTGTTAGCCATAGTGCTTGCTGCTGTTGAGCTCCGTGTAGGCAGTCAGTTTGGAATCTTAGTTCTTCCTGAGGCTCCAGTATGATGAGACAGAACTTAGCAGGCTTCCTGTGCCTCATGTGTCCTGCTGTCCCCGCAAAGCTGTAAACATCTGAGCACAGTCTGGAGGACTGACTGAGGAAGGCAAGACTCTTCAGTTCCCTGGAGGACACCAGTGTGCCATACCAGTGTTGAAGGCATAGTTTATTTTCATTATTTGTTTGTTTGTTTGTTTATGGCCTTTTAAGACAGGCTTTCTCTGTGTAACAGCCCCGACTATCCTGAAGCTGGGTTTGTCAACCAGGCTGACCCCAAATTCAAACTCAGAGATCCTCTTGCCTCTGCCTCCTGTCTGCTGGGATTAAAGGTGTGTGCTCCCATACCTGGCATGTTTTAAATGAGATATTTGCAAGCCCTTGGACTTGTTTCAAATGTAGGATACAGGGACTGGAGCAATGGCTCAGAGGTTAAGAGTAAGTACTGCTCTTGCAGAGTACTTGAGTTCAGTCTCAGAACCCACCTTAGGTAGTTCTTTGTTGCCTGTGACTTCTACCTCCTAGGGATTCAAACCCTCTTCTGCCCTCTGGGCATCCACATATACCACATTCACTCAGACGTAGACACACGTAAGTAAGAATGATAAAAATGGATCTCAGCACATATAAGATACATAGAAAGTACTTGGCAAAATTTTTATCTAAAAAATACTTTAGCTGTCAGGCATGGTGGCACATGCCTTAAATCTCAGCACTTGGGAGACAGAGGCAGGTGGATCTCTGAGTTCAAGGCCAGCCTGATCTACATAGCAAATTCTAGGACAGCCATGACTATTACACAGAGAAACCCTGTATTGAAAAACAAACAAAAAACCCCAAACTTTCATAGTTTTTAATGACATAGGTTACTTCTCTCTGTCCAAAGTAGCACACACAGTCTTTCTTTATGTTGCTGACATTTTTATTTACTTGACATTTATTTTTAATTAAAGCCAAAGTAATCTTTTCTTTTAGCTTAATCTACTGTAACCCCCCCNCCGACAGGATTTCTCTATGTAGTCCTAGCTATTCTGGAATTCACTATATAGACCAGGCTGGCCTCATTCAAAGAAACCCACGTTACTCTACTTTCCAAGTGCTGGGATTAAAGGCATGTGTCATTATGCCAGGCTTCATGATCTGATGATGCAAATTAACTAGGGAAATTTTTCTTGGGGAGGGCAGACTTTGATTACCTCTAGTTCTCTGAAATTTGGGTTGTTAGAGATACTCTCACAACACAAGAATGGTAAAATTGTGTTTTTCATGACAGGAATCTAAGGTAAAACTTAACTGATTTGGATTATCATTGAGGTTTGTTTGCCTTTTTTTAAAAAAAAACAATTTTATGTTTTCTTTCTAGTGCATTTATCCTTTGGGCTCTGAATCACTTACTAATTTAATTTCTCCTGATTTGGAAGACTATCACACTCAAAATAAGCCTCAAAAAAGAAAGAGATTGGAAACCACCTGTAAGAATTCACCTCTTCCAGTGCATTCTAAGAAGACTAGAAGTCACATTGTCACTGATGGTGAACAGAGTTTGAATGGTAAATACAATGGAAAGGTGTGTGGTGACACCACATCAAACTCATCAGAAAACACTGGCCACCAGAATCCTGCCAGGACTGTTGTTTCCTTGGAGCAGAATGAGACTTTGGAAGCTGCTAACATGGACGTGGTTCCTACAGAAGGTCCTGCCACAGTTAGTGCCTCTGGAATGCTCCAAAGTGAAGGCTCTGAACTGGATATGCCATCTGAGAGCAGATGTTTATCACTTTGCCAGACTCTCTGTGTCCAGTGGAAAAACTCTCAGGCGCTCTGCTGGCTAGACTGTATCCTTTCGGCCCTGGTGCACCTGGAGACGCTGAGGAATGCTGTGGCGGAGGTGTGCTCCAGAGAGGAGTGTGTATTTGGGAGACTGTTTGGAAAATACCACCAAGCAGATAAACTTGGGTACACACATCACTTGCATGGTGTCACAGGTTTGTGCTAATGTGTTCTTCTTAAGTTGGAAGATGTCATGTCGAGTTTTGTCTTACAGCATGTGGAAAAGAAGCCATGGGCAGTCATTGTTCTCTGTAGAGACCTAGGCAGGGACCCTGGGGATAGTGTCAGCATGTGACTGACCCCAGAGCTGCCACTGAAGAAGAAAGAGGCAGTGCTATTCAGTCAGATCTGAAGTTTGTAAGATGGAACAACCAGAGTGTCACAGTAAATGGGAGCCACCTGTAATTCCCAGCACTCTGCCCTTGGCGACACTCCTTGGATTTTGATGTCTGTGTGTGTGTGTATATGTACATACACATACATTTGTACAGGTTGTGTGTTTGTTTAGATTTTGAGACAGTGTCTTTCTACATTGCCCAAGCCAGCCTGGAACTTAGCCTCCGGCATGCTCAATTATAAGCATGCATCATTGTACCCTATTTTAATTCCTTCTTAACTTCTAGCCCAAAAAGCATTAAAACATTCTCAGGCCCATAAGATAGCTCAGTGGGTAAAAGTGCTTGCCACTAAGCTTGATGATCTGGTATAAATCCTCAGAAGCCATACAGTGAAAGGAGAAGACAGACTCCTGACAAAAGCATCCGACACACCTTCCAGGCACACATGAATTAATGAATGGATGAATGAATGAATAGTAGAAACACATCAATACAGTCATCCTTTGGTGTCTCTGGAAGCTTAGCTCTAGGACATTTTTCAGATACCAGGGTCCTCTGTCAGAAATGGCATGATGCTTGTGTAATGCAATTGCATATTGTCCCATATGCTTTACATTTTAATGAACTTAGGGTTGATCTGCTTAGGCCTGTTGCCCATGTTGAAATCATGTTCAAAATTATTTTGCTTTGTAATGCTGAATCAGTCCCACCTTGCACATGCTAAGATAGAGCTCTACCCTAAGCCCATCCCATGCATTTTAAATCATCTCTAGATTACTTATTCCTAATGCAATGTGAATGCTATGCAAATACTGATTATAGTGTGTAGACAATACTGATAAGGAGGTCTGCTTGATTAGTGCAAATGCTGTTTTTCTCTTCCAAGTATTTCACTCTGGTTGCTTGGGAATGGGATAGTACGACCTCCTGATATGGAGTGCAGTTGTGTGTTTACTCAGCTGCCAGTGGGCAGTGTCAGTCCTCCCACAATCCCTTCCCAATCCACTTATTCTTTGCAATGTTTTCACACTCAGAGTTTGCTATTAGTGTATAAAATGGTCTTCAGACTGGCTTTGACTCTCTCAGAATTGGAAATACTGCTCTGTTGCCTCTTTGTGTATTAACATAAATTTTTTTTCATTCCCTCCAACTTTCTGTGAAATATCAGTTCTGTTGATTTTCATGTTCTTATTTGGATGCATTTTTTTATATCTTTGTTGCTATGTTATGTCAGATATATGTTGCTGATTCCTAGTTTACAACTTGTATTTTACTTAAAAAATACTTTATACCAGGTGATGGTAGTATAGTTTTTTAATCCCAGCACTCTGGAGGCAGAGGCAGGCAGATCTCTGAGTTTGAGGCCAGCCTGGTCTACAGAGTGAGTTCTAGGACAGCATGGGCTACACAGAGAAGCCCTGTTTCAGAAAATAACAACAAAAAATTAAATTTGGTGTGGTGTGAGAAACCCTGTCTCCAAAAAAAGACAACAGTAACAAAAAAAATAACATTTGGTGGGGGTTGTATGCGCTTGCCAGAAATCAACTTTAAGGAGTCAGTCTCCTTTCATCATGTAGGTCCTAGGAATTGAGCTCAGGTGTCAGCCTTGCAATGAGTGCCTTCACCTGCTAAGACAGCTTGCTGGCCCTGATATTGAAATGATTGATTGTGTATGGCATGAGGTCAAGTCCATTTTCTCTTCATTTTCAGACAGCTTTTCTGGTGTCACCTTTGTCGCACACCAGCATTGCATCTCTCTGATCCTTTTTTGGTTGTTGTGATCACCTGGCCTCACACAGAGATTGTGGCTCTTGAAGTCTCATATTTGTCAAGACTCCTCACCTTTTGGAAATTTTCTGAAGTCTCTTTGTGTGTGTTTATCTGATTTTGCTTGCACATAGGTTGTCCGTTTGTTTTTATTCTTTGACAGACTTGCCGGTGTTGCAAGCTTTTTTTCCTGAGCACTGTAGGTGTTTCTTTGTTAAAATCCTAAAAGGTGTAATGGGGATTGCTAGGTCATTTGTGGGTGCTGTGCATTGCTTCCCTGTTGCGTTTGCTATTATGAGTTCACATCATGACCCTAGCCATGGAACTCTTGAATACTTTGCAGATTAGTATCCTAGAAGGTTATTGAACGTGCCTATTAAAGTTTTTGTTGAGTGACTTCCAAAAAAAATTATTAAAATAGCTTCTCAGGGCTGTAGAGATACACAGCAGTTAAGTGCACTGGCTGCTCTTGCAGGGTTCAGTTCCCAACACTCACATGGTGGCTCTCTTCAGCCTGTAATTCTAGTTCCAGGGGATCTAACACCCTCTTCTGGTCTCCACAATTACATGCTCACATGCCGTAGACATATATACAATCAGGAACACACACATATAGATAAAATAAATCTTCAAGAAAAATTGAAAAGGATATGCTGCTCCTTTTATTACATGGAAAAATTATCTCAGATTCCTTAACCAATTTTGGGCATAAATATTTAGAAGTTATGATTTATTAAGTAAGACTTTGTTTTAATTTGATTTTTGAGACTCTTTTCATGTATCAGTCATTTGTGGGTTTACAGTTTTTCACAAGCATTATCACCTTTAACACACCCTTTTTTTAAAAATAGTTACAAGAACCTTGGTGCTGAGTAGGTGACAGTTCACTGATGATTTGAGAAGAGCAAAATTTGATACTGGAATTTTAATTTTTTGCTTTTAGTTTATATTATCCACATACAGAATGTGTGGGCTTCATTGTTCTGTATTGTGTATTTTCCTTTCTTCCTTTTACTTTCCAGGAACAGATAGCACAAGTTTTGCCTAAATCTCACTCATTTCATTGAGAATGTAAGCTTTTCCGAGTGTTATGAAGGTGTAGGAATGATTTCCATGTCAGACTGGAACGTCAAGCACTCATCGTTCTGACGTGTATATTACTGCATCTATTGTTTTTTGAGAAAGACTTTCCTTGAGATTTCATCCAGGTAGTAAGGGCAAATGGCACCTGATGACAGGTGTCAATGGAATCTTTGCCATATTGCAGGGGAAGCATTTTAAGAAATGTGTTTTGCTGGGCAGTGGAGGGAACATGCCTTTAATCCCAGCCCTTGGGAGGCAGAGGCAGGTGGTCTCTGAGTTTGAAGTTAGCCTGCTCTTCAAAATGAGTTCCAGATCAGCCAAGATTACATAGAGAAACCCTATCTTGAAAAAAAAAATCAAAAAAAGTGTTTTGCTTTTTGTCTCTGCAAAATGGACTGATGAACTTTCATTCTCATTACTGTCTCAGTTTTTCTTTTTTTTTGGAAAGATGCATTAATGAGATGATAACGTTCTGACTTTCTTTTTTAAGGTGAAGATGGTAAAAAACTGACATCAGAAATACTTGCAGAGATAGAGAGCTGTCTGAATGAAGTTAGAGATGAAATTTTCATTAAACTTCAGCCTAAGCTTAGATGCACATTAGGTAAGTAATTGTATAGAAATAAGTATGGCATAAGGAAATGCATTATTTTAGTACTTGATATAGGATTCTTTTGGTGGAGTCTGGGTAGTGGTAATTTACTTAGGAACCTACCACTGCTTACATCGCTGTTGTCCACTCCTGTTCTGTGTAAATATGCAGGCTGTTCACCTCTTGAGTTCTCAAAGCCAGGTGAGCACTTAGGGCTAACACTCCTGGTTACTTTCCTCTGGCAGCCTAATCTAGACTCCTGTAAAGTGTGGTAAAGAGTTGGTATATAGTTGACTCTTCTGAGCTTTTAAACCAAATCTCCACCTGCACAACCCAAGATAAAATTGTGGTACCGTTTTGGTCATTGATACGTTAGTATAACATACACATGTAACTAGAATTGTTAGGGTCGTGGGAGCTCCAACTGGCTCAGCCCCTAGTGCTCAGTAGGCCATTTTTACAGGAAATAATGAAAAGCCAAAGAAAGAGGTTTGTTTAATATTGCCCACATCTAGAAGAGGAACAAGTGGGCCAGTGACCATCAGGGTCCCAAGGTGAATTTTAGGTTTTATTTGAGGGCAGGAGCTGAAGTGCATAACTAAGCAGTCTTATGCAGGATGTGATCCTGCCCATCACTGGTCCATCTTTGTGTGGGCTTGAGTTTCTCCTGCAGGGTGGGCTAGCAAGTTGTCAGGTGGTGTGACTCTCTTCAGGGGAGACAGGCTTCTACTGGTCAGGCACCAGAGCCTCAACCTTTCCCTCCCCCCCAGCACAAGATTCCTTACTGTGGTTTCAGTGTTCCGACTGCAGAAAGGGAGAGTGCAAGTGCCTCTTAGGATGTCTCCATTCTACTGTCTCGGATTTCTTTCTCACCAATAGAGGAGCACGGGGTGGACTTGCTCTGTCCTTTGTGACTCTGGGAGCAGAGTGAGGCCAGAGCTAAAGTCTCTGTCCAGGTCTTTCCAGGCTTTGTATTGTTCTGAAAAGGAAAGCTCGTGTTTTTAGTCTCAGTTTTGTATTTATTGTCTTACTAATTAATTGCCCAGGCTCTCACTGAACTCCTGAGTCTTTTTGCCTAGGCCTCTGAGGTAGCTGGACTTGAAAGTGTGCACTACCACACACTACCTGTTAGTTTTTTAAGAGAAACTTCTTTTATTACTCTTCCATATTTGTATTAGCTCTGTGTGCATGTGTATACACTTGTCCATGCGTGCCTGTGTGCACACACCTAGATGACAGAGATTGACCTCAAATATTTCTCCACATTTTAAATATGTATCAGAATCCAGGTGTAGTGTCATGTGGGAGGCAGAGGCAAGTGGATCTCTGAGTTTGAGGCCAGCCTGGTCTACATAATGAGTTCAGGACAGCCAGAACGACACAGTGAGACCGTGCCTCAAAATTAAAATAAAACATATATCTAATATATAAGTTAGAACATATGTTAAATGTGAAGGTTTTTGTTGTTGGTTGTTTGTTTGTTTTTAGAGACAGTGTTTCTCTGTATCCCTGGCTGTCCTGGAACTCACAGAGATCCTCCCTGTGTGCTGAGATTAAAGGCATGTGCCACCACTGCCAGGCTAGATGTGAAGATTCAATGCTGTTGTGAATTGTAAATTGTTTGCCTTCTTAGTTAATGTTTAGTTACAGCAGAGTTAAAATTTAAAACCTGTGACTTAATCACAAATGTGTATTAAATATCCACAACTCATACAGTTGTCCTTTCTAGGAGGCTGATTTCTATTTTTCTTTAATAAGAAATACATTATTTTGATTTGTATTTTTATATAAAAATAACTATGGCTGGATATGGTGGCACATGCTTTTAATCCCGCAGAGGCAGGCAGATCTCTGTGACTTCAAGGCCATCCTCATTTACATAATGAGTTTCAGGATATGCTCTACTACATACTGAGCTAATTTAAAAAATGGGATTATATCACAAAATCAACTATTAAAATAGCAAAATAGCATTTGTAATTGCAGGTGTTTGCAGCACGTGCTTGGGAAATGCACCCTGCTCCTGGTAATGCTTCTGGTCCTTTCATCACAACAGTTGCTGGCTATGTTTTGGGCACCTGTAGTTCCAGGCTAGGGAAAAACAGGACCCTGAGAATAGGCTTGGTCTAGGGAAGAGCAGAAAGCATCTGCAGTCTGTCTCCTGGGCCTTGTAAGCCCTGAGGATGAGAAGACAAGAAACTTGTAAGAATGGGATCAGTTGTTAAAACCGCCTTCTTGATCTCAAAGCTGGCACGTATGGTTCCATTTTTGTTTAAGGACTGCAGAATCCCCACCATCTCTAGTCTTAAAGTGGCAGGAGTTTAATTATTCAGGAGTTGGATTAAAGGTTAAGATAAGTGGGAAGATTCAGAATTGATCCTTGACCCTTGTATATTAAACCTCTTCCACTGTAGAGATGGTGAATCAGAATAGAAGTGAAATTTAATGGTTGTGACCAATTCTGATGCGATTCTCTAATGTTTTCACTAACTTTCACTGTTTGTAGCAAACCATTTCCATAGTTTTTATTTTAATGGACAGGGTTATAGTTCTGCGGGCTTTCCCCTTTGAGAAGGAAGGCAGAATGGGTCCAGTATGTTCTTGTCCTATGTTTTCATGACATTTAAAAATGAAGAGACTAGCATGGGAGCTGCATTCATGCTGATTGTGTTTGGCGAGGTACTCAACCTTCCTCCAGTTCCACCTTGACCGACTGACTCTGCCCAGCTGTGTTCACACACAGGCACTGTATACTTTCGGAAGTTGACTGGTGATTGGGTTTTCTTTTCCAGTTGCCAGTTCTGGCTTCTAATCTCTCCTTTTCTCTTGTCTCTTTTGCAGGTGAGATGGAAAGTCCCGTGTTTGCACTTCCTGCACTGTTGAAACTAGAACCCCATGTTGAAAAGCTCTTTACATACTCTTTTTCTTGGAATTTTGAATGTTCCCGTTGTGGGCACCAGTATCAAAACAGGTCAGTTTTGGGTTTTTTAATGGATCTTTTCTGCTGAAATGGTTCATAACAGCATAATTTAAACAACAAATTTTGTACCTATAGTATACTCTGTCTTGGCACTTCCATCCTCAATACACCCTTCACCCTCCACCCCCACCCAAGACAAGGTGACAGACCCAAGGTTTTCTGTCTTGGAATCCAGAATGGTAGAGGCAGAAGCCTGTGTCACCATGTCTTAGACCCCAACACATCTTTTTATTTTTGTGGTTTTTTTTTTTAAGATAGGGTCTTGCTAAGTAGCTCAAGCTGACCTCAGACTTGCCACTTTCTTCCTCTTTTTTTTTTTTTAAAGATTTATCTATTATGTTATAATATTCTACCAGCATATATGCCTACATGCCAGAAGAGGGAACTAGATCTCATTGTAGATGGTTGTGAGCCACTACGTAGTTGCTGGGAATTGAACCTTAACCTCTGAGCCATTTCTCTGGCACACATTTACCACTTTCTTGCCTGAGCCTTCTGAGTTCTGAAAATGGAGGCATGGATCACAGCTGGGTTCCTCATCTTAAACTCTCTCTTCACTAAAGCTAAAGGAACAGTTTGCAACACAAGAGGCTATAGGTGGCGTGCTACTGTAATTAGCTCAAAAAAATTCACAGCTTGAAGGATAGCTAAAATGCATTTTCTTATTTCCTTATTGGGAAGTTAGAAACAAATGAGAATTGCACCCTTCACATCTAGAACGTTCTTAGCTGCACTTCTCCTTAGAAGTCCTTGGAGCTGTGTTTTGTTTACCCTTCTGTTAGAGACAAGGCTTTTGTTTGCTTTAGGCCTCTATCATGGAGCTGCTCCTAGTGTAGCATCCAGCATAGGTTGCCTCTGTTTTCCAGTTCAGGAGAGCAGAGAGGGTAGGTACTTGTCTGATAGGCCCCCACTTGAGCAGACCTGGGAAGCTGCTCGCTGGCTATTAATAGATGACCTGCCAGCTGGGTGGTGGTGGTACCTGCCTTTAAACCCAGCACTCAGGAGGCAGAAGCAGGAGGATCTCTTGTGAGTTCGAGGCCAGCCTGGTCTACAGAGCAAGTTCCAGAACAGCCAGGGTTATAAAAAGACAACCTGCCATACAGGTCATTCTTCAGAATATTGTAGTAGAGGTCAGTCAGTCTTTCCTGCCGCAACTCACCTACAAGCAAGCTTCAAAAGTTAGAAGGTAAAACGACGTGAGGAAATTGTTGTATGGATAGCTGTGTCTCACAAGGCTGTTCTGGACAGTATGAAATGCTGTAGGGAATGACGGCAACAAAGTTTGCTTTTTAGTCAGGTATTTTAAAACTGCTAGGAAGGGGTAAGAATTCACACTAGGACTTGAAATATTTGTGGAAGCAAATGAATATTCCATTCCTAGGTCTCCATTGATTTGTACAAATGCTCTGGTTTTCTCTTCATAGTAATTGAGTGAGGAACTCACTAGTCAGTAGCAGAATCAGGTGACCTCTTGCGTTGTTTCTTGCCTTCGTGGCTCCTGTGCTCACTGTGCTAAACTCTGTAATCACTACCTGTTTTTAATAATATAAACAGAGCTCATGATTAAAATCAGCTTAATTACAGCTTTTCTAGAATTCACAGGCTAGCGCTTTGACAGATTCTCATTGAGTGTGTTCTGTGTGCCAGGAGCTCACCTAGGCATTGGGAGTGATTCCTGTTGTAGCCAATTCAGCTGACTAGATGCTTAGGAAAGTAGTTATGAGCTCACGAGAGAGGATTAGTGGCTCAGCAATTAGTGCAATCTTTGTCAGCTCTGCAATGCTCTCACCGAGCTCAGAGAGAGCTCCAAGGGAAACCACCAGCCACTTTGGTATTTTGTTTTTAATGTCTTTTCTTGTTTTGTTTTTTTTCCCTTAAATTAACTGTTTATTTTTATTTTATGTATATTGGTGTTTTGCCTGCATGCATGTCTGTATGAGTGCATTGGATACCCTTGAACAGAAGTTAGAGACAATTGTGAGCTGCCCATGTGGGAATTGAACCCATGTCCTCTGGAAGAGCAGCAGTGCTCTTAACCACTGGAGCCATCTCTCCAGTCCCTTGTTTTTATTTCTTTAAAAGTAGTTGTTAGCCAGAAGTGGTGGCAGACCTCTTTAATCCCAGCACTCAGGAGGCAGAGGCAGGCAGATCTCTGTGAGTTCCAGGACATCCTGATCTACATCCAGGACTGTTACACAGAGAAACCCTGTCTCAAAAAAACACATGCACAAAAAAGTAATTGTTACAGTTTCTTTAGAGTAATCTTTAATTTGAAAAGTAAAAGGAATTACGGTGTCAACGCCAAGATGAGGTAGCATTTAATCAGTGTACATCGAGGTCACAAATAGTCACTTCTACTTGCTACAGGAACTGCCCAGCTAATCCTTTCATTTTAGTGCCTCTGATTTGTGTGCTAGTGTAAAGGCTTTTATTTGATTGCCTATTTATTTTCTGGAGAGGATAAAAACCTGATCTGTAGCGCCTGGTGGTCTTGAGTCAGACCCCATTTTGTCTGCCACTCGTCTTACAAAGGCTGGAGCACTAGGGGAGTGCCAAGTTCTGTGCCTAATGGTACATGTATTGGGTGCTCAGAAATGTCACTCTTCAAGTGGAACATGAGCACTAATTGAGACAGAATCCTTGTTACTCTCTAAAAGTTAGGAATCTTTACTTCATAGTATCTTAAAGAATGAGGCATGTGGAGTAGAGTCTGGGCACACAGAACAACCTGCCTGTTGCTTTGCATTTAAAAGGTTAGCTTTTCTGCAAACTGATCAGTTGATAACTGCCAGTGCTTTCTTTGCTCAGGTACCATATGCCAATATTATTTGTTATTTAGAAGGGGAAAGCTTGTGTGTTTCTTTGGCAATATACTTATTTTAATTAAAACATTTTTGTTAGAGTTGATGCAACTAAGATTCAGTGTACACCATTGAAGATCATCTTGACTCTTGCTTTTGGGTATTCAAACTAAAGTGAATTCAGTACTTGAACAGCATGTGTAAAAGCAGAAGTGTTCTACAAAGGAATTCTTTTTTTCTAACAGATAAGAAAGTTAAGTTGTACGTAACTTGAAAATACCACCCTCTTTGTTGTCAATGATGGTTAGCCAATTTGCACTACATACACTGAGCTGTAAATTCAATAACCTTCTAGAAATGATGCTCACCAAGAGCCTCGATGCTGCTTCTTTGGGTAGCTAGCGGTATCTAGAGACACTGTTGCTGCAGCTGGAAACTGGTCCCGGATTGTGATAAGTAGAAACCAGGAGTGACCCTAAACCTCCAGTGTGCACAGTGGGGACCTCACAAATAATTCTCTGGAGTAAAATGTCAGTGGCATTTGTGCTGGAAGGCTGCTGTTTGTGCTTCTAGCTGAAAAGCCAGTCCGTGTGCAGTCTCCACAGTCCAGCTTGGCAGGAGAGGGTACCACGGTACTAATACATGATTGGGATCAAAGCTCGAGTAAGTAGTTGAATTTGTTAAAGGAATACAAATGATTTTAGCAAATGGGTTCAAGTTTTGCCTGTTTTTGTAGGTGTTTGAAGAGTCTGGTCACCTTTACAAATGTTGTTCCTGAGTGGCATCCACTCAATGCCGCCCATTTTGGTCCATGTAACAGTTGCAACAGTAAATCACAGATAAGAAAAATGGTGTTGGAAAGGTGAGTTTAAATTTACTTAAAATTTACATTTTTAGAATACAGTGAAGATGGATTTACATTTTTTTCATGTGTTGAGAAAGAAAATAGTGTCTACAACCTACCTTTTAGAAGTTTGAGTGAGCACATACATACGAACTGCCAAAAGTTTATCATTTAAAGAACTGACTGGTAGGCAAGTTGTACTGGATGAAGCACTGCAGTAGGGTTGCTGTGGGGTCGGCCTCTCTCTCATTGTGTGTGTATTTTTATTTTATGTGCATTGATGTTTTGCCTATATGTATGTGTGAGGGTGTGAGAAACCCTGGAATTGGAGTTACAGACAGGTGTGAGCTGCCCTGTATTTCTGTGCTAAGAATTAAGTTCGGTTCCTCTGCGAGAGCAGCCAGTGCTCTTAACTGCTGAGGCATCTCTCCAGTCCCATCTCCTAGGTATCATCCTGCTGATTCTTTATTATCTTATAGGCTTTTTGCTGCTGTTGAGCAAGTGTTTTTGTTGTATTTGCAAGCTATCGGCTTTGATCTGTGTGGTTGCTGCTTCTGGTGGGTAGAGGCTAGGGAAGTGTTAGGCATCAGCTCTTCACAGTGAACATCCCCGTCCATTCAGGTGTGTGCATTCTGGAGTCTTCCAACTCAGGCTGACTGCACTAATGGGATGAGCTATAATCTGATGGAGGAAGCAACATTAACTAACCTCTGTTAATGTCAAATCTGCAATGCCAAATTCTTTAAATCTGTAGAAGTTCCTCAGAATATTTCTGAAGAGTTATTCTCATTAAATTATTGGATTCTCCTTTAATTTAATAGTACTGTTGCCTTAAATTGAAATCAGGCACTTGCCTGTTTCCCTCCCCATCCTAGGCTTCCCCTTCAGACGTTCCACAGT
>LOEQ01001045.1:142105-153480 GCA_001685075.1 Bramus lutescens
TTTGCTTTGCTTCGTATTTAGTCCTTGCTATTGGCCTAGGGTAGGCTCAGAGTTGCCATCCCTCTGCCTCCCTTGGCAAGTGGCTCCTGCGTCTGCTATGACCCGACCTTTGCTCAGGTGTTCGTGTCCTTCCTCTGTGAGTAGAACTGCGTTGATGTGCCCATGTCATCCCCTCTCTGGTTAGTCTGCTGCCAATGAGCTCTCTGCACGGTACCTGCTGTGTGGCACTCATGCCATTGTTTCCTCCATCTTGCTAGGTAATGTTCCTTTCCCATCCCGTGTCATCCTCCTCCCCCAATATCCCCCTCCCCCATCATGTCCTCTGTTCTGGAACTTGCTCTGTAGACTAGGGGCCTTAAACTCAGAGATCCACTTGCTACTGTCTCCTGAGCGCTAGGGATAAAGGCCTGCGCCACTGCCACCGCCTGGCTCCCTGTCTGTCTTTTAAATGCTTATTATTGGCTTCAGGCTTGTTCCTATCTTTGTCCTTGTTGGCTCTTAGCTTGTTTTGTCCTTTGCTTCCTGACACTCAGTAGTGTCTGAGTGAGGCAGAGTGGGAAGGAGCAGCTGCCTTACCCTGAAGTCAGTAGTCTGGCCTGACTGCCTGGGGACCAAGCAGTAAAAGCCAGCACTGCATGACTGGTATTTTCCTACACTGCCATGGGATTGCCTGAGCATCTTGGTGTTCATAAATGCAGCTGACGATCGTATCTGCATTCTCTCTGGCTTGGGGCTTGAGAATTTACTCCTTTGTATTAAGTTGTTTGATCTGCTAATTGATTGCCTTGTGACATATATTTTTTAATTATATAAATATGTTGCTTTTACTTACATAAAAGATTCATTCTCTGATCAAATGTTTCCATTAGATACAGTCATGTTTGAATTTAAAATTGTTTTAAATTCCAGTGGACCAGTTAGTAAGCCAAATTTATAGTTTGGACATTTCCTATTTTCTTCAAAGGTAAATTAAATTTATGTAAAATTATACTTAAATTTTAAATGACAAGATATTTGTATAAGGCTGTTTTGCTCTGAAATCAGTACAATTTGACTTGCTGGTATTTAGTATACTTAGAAGCAAATTTAACACGGATTTTACGAATAATATAAGAGAAAATTCATCAGCTGGATGTGGTGGCTCACGTCTTTTACCCCAGCTTCTGGGAGGTAGAGGCAGGTGGAGATCATGAGTTCAAGACTAGTTTGGTCTACAGAGTTCCAGACCAGCCAGCATAGATAGGTGGGTGGGTAGACAGATAGATCCATCTGTCATGAGACCCTAAACAATAAATTCATCATGAGACCATAAACTGGCCATATATCATTCTAAGATCCACAATGTAAGCCCCCTCCACCACACACACATCCCAGCACCTGATCTCAGATCACCCACATGTTTAATACATACCCTTTGAGGAAAATCCAATAGTAAATCATGACTGCTGGGTTCAACTCCACTACCTCTCTATAAGTGAGTTGTTGAGGAATTCTACTCTTGAGTATGATGGTGTGGGCACTGGCTGCCTGGGCTCAGACTTGACTTCCTAAATTACTGAAATGAGCCTGTAGCTCTTGCCACAATCTCAGATCATACACTCTTGGACATACATGGTCTAGCCAGCCTGCTGTTTGAAAAGATGATTATAGTTTAACTTCTGTTTTACCAGCTTTTATTACTTATTTGTGTGTTTTGCTTTCCTGTTGTCTGTTTTTGGTTGTGTTTCAACATAGTTTCATTGTGTAGTCTATGCTAATCTTGGAACTTAGAATCCTCTTGGCCCCAAACTCTTGAGTGCTGAGATAATAGGTGAGTGCCATCTTATCAGGCTCTTGCTGGTAGTTGGTTTTTGTTTTGGTTTCTGTTTTTCTTTTTGTTTTGGAGACAGGGTATACGGTCTTTATACCATCTTAGCTGACAAGACAGGGTTTTGCTTTGTAGCTTAAACTGACCTGGAATTGTGTATGTAACTCAGGCTGGTTTCAGACTCAAGATCCACTTGCCCTGGCTCCAGAATTCTGGGACTGCTAACACAACCATCCATGGCCTAAGATTCTGTTTCTTAATTGAAATCTTTATTGCTTGACAGAAAATGCTTTAAATCTCCTGAACTATCTTCAGAGGACAGTTGTACCCCTTTGTGGGGCAGTTGGACTTTCTGAAGATGCATTGCTTTATTGTAGCTCATGATTGTGTTCTTTGAATTACATCTGATTTGGCTCAGGCTTTTCTTATTGTCTGTAAGATTGGAAATGATACAAAGTGGACAATGGCTTAAAATTAGGCTTTATATACCTTTCTTTTTGCCTGAAACTGATGTTGCTGCAGTACAGATATGGAATTATTAAATTTGCCTTGTCTATGATTTGAGTTATTAGAGAAGTTTCGATAGAAATTGACTTTGTGATCTTTCTCTTAGTATAAGATGTGGCTGTTTCTGGTGGGTAAAGATTTGTAGTCCTGCTGTCTTGAGGTGGCCAGGGGAGTCATTCTCTTTGCTTTTCCTTAGGTTCATCCTTTTAAGAGAGGTACACTCAGGTGCCAAGGACTCTTAGCTCTGAGTCTTTGTTGACTCTAGTTCTAGGTCTGTTTCCCATGGTTGCTGTAAAGCCTAAACTGGCTCTCCTCAAATCTGAGCATCCTCCATGGCTGACACTCCTGCATAGGGTCATGGATAGGAAGAAGCCTGGAAACAAAACAGGGCTTAGTTCCTGAGACACTGGGTTGGACAAGCTGAGGTTTGGAGTTGTAGTGGATACTAGAGTCTAGAGACCCAGAAACAGCAAGGAGTGGAGGACACTCGTTATACCACCGTTTGAAAATTGTGCCATCTTTAATGGTGAACTGCCCCAGCAGCAGAGCCCATTGTGACCTTGAATGTGGTAAAGCACGGGGGTTAGGACTTGTCTTTGAGAACTCCCCAGATAGAATGAGAAGAACCAGAGCTGCAGCCCATTCCGCCCCTGGGAGGCCCAGTAGTGAGGAGGACATTCTGAGGGTTCGCTTGCCTGTAAGGCTGAAAGGAAGGAACCCTGTAAAGAACTGTGAGGTCGTTCAGCATTGCGCCTCTCCATTAGTCCCGAGAGAACTGAGCTGTATGGTCAACCTCTTGGCACTTTGTATAGTCTGGTCATTCTCTTCTCCCCCCTTTCTGGGTAATGACATTTCTGTCCTGTCATGGTTTCAGAGCCGCTTCTGGGACATCTGCTTGCATTCAGCTAGAATGTGAGTGTCACCGCAGTTCAAGCTGCAGGTGGGGCTCATCTTGGTTCTTCACTTTGACTCATTACCAGCTACTGCTTTAGAAGCCTTAAACTGTAAAAAGCATGCAATCTGGCAGGTGCTCTTACATGTATTGTATAATTTACTCTCCTTCATATGTGTGTGTTTGTGTGTGTGTGCATGTCCTAAAATGTTCATGTGTAAACTCACAGATTTTTTAGTATAGACTCATGAGGTTTTAGGTAGCCTCAGAATGTACTTGTAGTGGTAGGCGTCACATGTGTGAGGCCCAAGGAACTAAATACAAGACTTTACTATTAAAAGATTTTATTAATAGCAGAGAGTCCAAGTCTACTGCCTGCCTGTCCAACTGTGAGAACCTCTGCCTCACCGTTGCTTCACTGAAAGACACACTTCATATCCCAGTTGACAGTGTGTATATCTTATGGGCACATTCTGTGGTCAGTGACGCCTTGGAATTGGTAAATTAAGTCCGATTTTTAAAACCAGTACTAGCTGGGCAGTGGTGGCACACCCCTTTAATCCCAGCACTCAGGAAGCAAAGCCAGGTGGATCTGTGTGTTCGAGGCCGGCCTGGTCCACAGAGTTTCAGCAAAGCCAGGGCTATGCAAAGAAACCTTGTCTCGAAAACCAAACCAAGAAAAAAGAAGAAGAAAAAAAAAAACAGGACAAAGAATGTGGTGATATAGATGGTTTACAGGACTTCCAGGCTTTTCAGTTCTGAGGACCTACTGTCCAACAAGATAATTGACAGAGTAATTTACATATCTTTCCTTGTCAGTCTGGATGATCTTACAGTTTGGACACTGATTCAAGTTCATTTCCAGCTGAATAAAATTTGATAAGCTAAGTAAACTTGACATCTGTTTAAATATTAGGATTAACTTTTAGGGGTATTCACCATTTCTTAAACCCCAAGAGTTTTATTACATTTAGTTATTTGAGGCCCATCTGTAGGCTCGTTTCTAGTTTGACTTGTTACTGTAATAGTCAAATGTATTTTTGAAATTATGAGCATCCTGTAGTTTATAATAAATCTAGTGTATTTCATTTTCTTCTACTTAAGTACAAATTAAGTTTTTCTTAGGTGCAAATTTGAATTTAATGGCTCTTCTTACTTCCTGAGATGAGGGAGAAATTGGCCAACTCAGTGTCTGAGTATCTTAGGCATAAGATTTTCACTTACTACTTTTTCTACTTAACAGAAGTGATTGATTTGGGCACCTGATACCAGAGAAAACCCTAAAGGAGCTTGGTTTCTGCCTCCAAAGCTCCACGGCATAGTGCTCGGAGCTTTGAGCTGTGGGTAGAGCAAGTGTTGTTTCAGGGTCTTTGTCAATCTTGCTTTATGGTGACTCCCAGCTGCTGGTGGTGCCATTCCAAAGGGTTTAGTGTCACATGCTTCTTAGAGCCTCTTCTCACTTTCTAGTTAAGGCACACATCTGGAGTTGCTGGAGCAGAGATAGCGCAGCTAGCCTTGTGTATGACTGGATGGTCTTATGAATGGCAGACACGTGCCATGAAATTGGTTTGACTTGTGCCTCTTTTCCACAGAGCATCGCCCATAATCATGCTGCACTTTGTGGAAGGCTTACCTCGGAAGGATTTGCAGCACTATGCATTTCATTTTGAAGGCAGTCTTTACCAAGTCACCTCTATAATACAGTACCAAGCAAATAACCATTTTATAACATGGATTTTAGATGCTGATGGTAAGTATTGAAAGGTTTTATGTTACTGAGTGTGGGAAATAGAGCCTCGTGGGTTTTGTTTTGTTATAAAGACAGACTTCACCTGAATTTCTTTTTTTTCTGTGTTCTTTATTAAAAGTTCTCTGCCCTTCCTCTTCCTCTTAAAAATGTGTTTTAGAGTATCCTTTGTAACTCTGTGCCCTCCCATGCCAGATAAATGGAACATACCTGTAATAGTACACTGTTACCCAAAGGCTCATGGTCCACACTTGGTGCATTCAGTCTGTGTGCATCGGGAAGTGTGTGGCTGTGCCAACATGTATCCACCATTGTAGCACCATACAGAGTTTCTTTACCCTCCAAACACCACTGTTGTCCACCTCCACCGTCCCTCAGGGCTATCGCCTTCATCTCAAGTACTGCAGTCGTCGAGCTCTTTCTAAGATAATAATTGGTTTTGTTAGACACATGGCAGCCTTTTCAGGCTTACTGCTTTTGCTTAGTAATGTGAATATAGTGAGTGTTCTTCCAAGGTTTTTCAGTGCTTAACACTGTGTTTCTCATGTGAGATCCCATTGTATCTAAATGATAGAGCTTAGGTACATTCACCATCTAAGAAGATGTCTTGGGGGTTAGGAATAAGGCTCAGTTGGCAAATGCCACAGGAATGCCCAGCCCAAGTTTTAGCCCCCAAACCCGCATACAAAATGCTGGACATGGGGTGCACACTTGCAGTCCCACAGCTGGAGAGGCAGATTCCTGTAGCTTGCTGGCCAGCCAGCCTAGCAGCTTAGCAAATGAGAGACTTTCTTCACAATAAAGGTGGACAGTGCTTAAGGAATGCCACCGAGGCTGTCTTCTGTTCTGTACCCTCCTAAACACACATACAAAGCAAAGAACCTTGATGGTTTTCCATGTTTAGACAGATGTAATTTTGCAATCCATTTGTATAAATACTAAGGAGCTTGGTTGCTAGCAAGAAATGGCAGTCTTGTTTTGTGAGAAACTATCATGTTATCCTCTAAAGAGGCCAAATTTGCAGTCTTATATTTTATACAAACAGTGAAGAAAAGTTACTGTTGGCCCTAGCATTGTTGGCATTTGGTGGTGGTGTCTCCTTAGACGTGCATTCATGTGTGCCCACACTATACTAATTCTGCAGAACAGCGAGTTTCTTTGTGACAGTTTGCTTTAACTGTTTCTCCCTACCCAAAACCTCTCACTCACCTCTCTTTCCAGCTCTGCTGGTCATGGTCCACTTCGCTGGTAGTATTTAAAACTTGTTTTAATTTTTCTCTTTAAGGGATTTAAAGGGGGAAAAAATCTATTGGGCTTTAGACTTCTATTTGTTCTTAGTCACTAATGAGACACCTTAGAAATTAGCCAGTACATAAGCATCTAAATTAGTCTGAAGCTCAGTGGCAGAAAGGACTTTCTTCTTTCTTAACCTCCCTGTTTCTTGTTTCTCAAAATAGTTCTTTTTATGTTTTTGGTTTTTCGAGACAGGGTTTTTTCTGTGTGTTTTCTGTGTGTGCTCTTTTGAAAATGTCTCTGAGCATGTTGTCATACTGTAAGATGCTTCAACCACAATGTCTAAAATGACATCACCACTGTAGTCCAAGGGACAGAAAGTGTGTCAGAGTGCACATGATATTTGGCTCAGTGCTTTCTCAATTCACCACCTCTGTGTGTTTGCTTTGTCAAAACCCATGTTAATTATTGAAAAGCTATTATTCATCCGGACTTACAGTTGTTAGCTTTTCTCAAATTATCATGTGGCAAAACTAAAATGCAAATAGACATGAATGGCTCAATCTCCCTTTAACACCTCCTACCCCACTATCTTTCATCTGTTTTCTTTCCATTTCAGCCATGGCTTCTGTTTGCTTAATTTTTTTATTGTAGCAAAATGGACATAATCTAAAGTTCTCCGCTTCAATATTTTAAGCTTATAAAGTTCACTGGTCTTGGCTTCATTTACAATCCTGTAAATACATCACCAGCATCTGGGTCTGCAGCTCTCTCCTCACTAAAACAAGCTGTGTTCACCGGACACCAGCTCCTGATCCCGTCTTCCATGGCTGTTGCAGCCACTGTTCTCCCTTGTGTCTCTGAATGTGACAGCTCTGGGCACCTCATGCGGGTAGAACCAGAAGATTTGCCCTTTTGTGTCTGGCTTATTTCATTTAGCACATTTTCTGGGTTTATCAGTGTCACAATGTGCCAAGTTTCCTTCCTTTTCCAAAGCTGAGTAATGACCCCGTTCATCTGTTTGGGATCACTGGTGTTGCTTCTCTGGGTGTGTACTCAGAGTTCTTCCCTAATGACTAGATTCTTCCTGTGCCGTTTATTCACGGTCCTCCTTCTGTGGGTGCAGGGTGATAGAGCAGCCCCCCAGCAACACACAGGGACCCAGTTTTTCCATAGCCTTGCCAGCATTCAGTATTTCCTTTCCTTTTTAATAGCTATCTTTCTTAGGGTCTCTTTTATCTTTAGGGAATAAACTACTGTTTTATTACTCCTGTTCTGTGTCTTAGTCTACTTCACATGTTCTCTCCCACACCCTGAAATTGTGACTGCAGTGACCAGGCTGCCATTGATGTTCCTGAGCCCATTCCCTGTAGTGCTGCTGTGTTTGCTCTGTAGCCTTTGCAATCCTTAAACGTGTCCTTTGCCATATACATGGAACAACTTACTCGTTGCTGATGTTGAGTATATTAGGCAGTTCTGAAGTTAAAGTGATTCCATTGTAATTTAGTGTGTATTTAATAAAGAATGTGAACTATCCAACAGATCTCCCTGCATTTTCAGATTTCTGCATTTCATAGCCTGTACCTTCTGTGATCCAATGAAAACTAGCACTGACAGTGGAGCCAAGGAGACTGCTTCACTGTGCTCCCACTGTGGTTGCAGAGAGAGAGCAACAGGGAGGGAGAATGGTGTCGGGAAGGTCTCACCTGTGACTTTGTTTCTTATTTCCCAGGGAGCTGGCTGGAGTGTGATGACTTAAAGGGCCCATGGGCTAAAAGGCACGTGACATGTAAAGTGCCAGCATCAGAGATCCATATTGTTGTTTGGGAAAGAAAGTTGCAGGTACCAACTGAAGAAGCCACCTGCTTTCCATGTACAAAGCCATGTGCGCAGCCTGCGTCAGGTGAGGAGCTGCCAGCTTCGCCAGCACTGTATTCTGTGGGTGGGCCTGCCACCTCAGAACCCTCAGTCGCCCACCCCGCACATATTCCAGTCACTCCTCAGGCTCTGCCAGAAGTACAAGCCGTAGCTCACGGAGATAGTGTACTTTCAGGAACAGAGGGCTCAGTCGAAACGGCCTCTGTTTCTCAGATGGACTCCAAAGATTGCCTGTTGGAAGACAAACCTGTGGCAGAAAGTGCAGAGCTTGTCAGAGCACTTGCTGTGCAACCCCAGGACTCACTGATGACTTCCTTATCGTCTAACCCATGTGAAGGAAAGCTAGTTGTCCCATCAGGGGTGAGCACAGACCCACAGGCAGTACCGTCACAGGCAGGAGACACTGTAGTTCCTAAACCTGTGACTGACGCCCCTGTTCCTGTTCCTCCTGTTCAGGAAGTGAAGTCCATGGTAGCTGAGGACACTCAGATACAGTTGCTGCCACTTACAACTGAGAGGCTAAAACCCGCACAACCTGGTAAATCTCAGACAAATTTAAGAAAAAGAGAAACCACAGCGTCTTCTAAAATGGTAACAGCCAGTTCCCCACAGAATCAGCCTCGGAAAGATGATCAGAAGAAAGCTTTTGTGGGAAGCTGGGTGAAAGGGCTGTTAAGCAGGGGTGGTGCGTTTATACCACCCTGTGTGTTGGCTCAGAACAGAGCAGTAACTAACCTGCAGCCCTCTGTTAAAGGAGCCAGTCATTTTGATGGCTTTAAGATGAAAAATACAAACCGGAAGGCAAACAGGATGTCCAGGAAGGCTTCTCAGCGTGTGGACAAGCTGTCCCTAGGCAGCAGCTCTCCACCTTCAGGCAACACTGCTGCTCTGCCCCATGCTGGTGGGAAGGCCTTGGCGGCCCTGTTGAAGGGGCAGGAAAGCTCACATGCAGCTCTCCCCGGCCACAGTTCCCATGACAATAAAAGTGCCGCCTCCCCAGCAGTCCCTGGAGATGCCGCTGAAGATGGGGTTCATAAGCTTCGGCTCAAACTTCTTAAAAAGTTAAAGGCAAAGAAGAAGAAACTAGCTGCTCTCATGTCTTCCCCGAACCGTGGGACATCTGTAAGTGACCAGTCAGATTCTGTGTCCCATTGTGGGTCTCCAAATGACAGTGAGTCCATAGAAGATCTGTTAAGTGAGCTACAGCATCAAATTGACCTTGCAGACAGCAAATCCGGGTGCACCCCTGCTCCTGGAAGTACCTCTTGTAACAGCCAGAGTCATGAAGAGATTTTAGCAGAATTGCTTTCGCCTGCAGCCCTGTCAGAGCCCTCAGCAAGTGTGGAGCCTGAGTTGAGGTACTTGGAGATGGGGGATAGCACACCAGCACCTAGTGAGTTTAGTGTTGTTCCCCAGAACACGTCTCTGAGTCAGGACCATAACTACTGCAGCCCCAAGAAAAACCAGTCTGAAGTCGAGCAATGTTCACCCACAGACAGTACCTCTATAAGAACCTTGAACTTGGGAAGCCCCATGAAGACTGATATTTTTGATGAATTTTTTCCTGCTTCAACATTGAATTCTTTAACAAATGACACATTAGATATACCTCATTTTGATGAATATCTGTTTGAGAATTGCTGAGTGTTGTTAACGTTTTAGTTTAACACTGACCACTGCTGCAAGACAATGTGACTTGTGGGTAGTGCTGGCTGAAATGCATGACCTTGTGTTCTAGCCACAGGGACGGCTGTAAGCTACTGGGTCTCCCTTTGGTTCTGCTTGTGAAGCATGGGACCTACTGCAAATTAAAGTCCTCAGCCTTTTTTTTTTGTATCACTTTTGTGATTATAGAGTGACTACTTTAAATTTCAAGATTTCAAGATTGATGTTGGGGTCTGGGGAGAAGCCTCAGGTCCCTGCTCTGGAGGCATGACACCCTTGGGTCAGTTCCCAGAACCACTATAAAAAGCCGCATGTGGCAGTGCACACCTGGAGTCACAGGTCTGAGGATCCCAGGAGCTTGCTGGGCAGCCAATTGAGCCAAATTGGTGCGCTCCAGTTGCAGTGGAAGCCCCATCCCAAGGAATGAGGTGACGTGGACCGAGGACACCTGACATTGACCTCTGACCTCTAAACCATGCACATGTATCCACACAAACATGTACACACACAGAAATAAAATACCCTTTGAAAACATGGATGTTTGGTTCAGGAAAGTTCTAGTTTACACAAACAGAAGTTGTTGAATGCAGCGTGTGAGTGCCTTGACAGTTGCTTCTGATCAACCCCAGCCTGCTGCTTCTGGTGGATCCCGAGCTCTTCATTGCCACCCATCTCTGTCCTCACAAAAGATGACAGGAAGGCCCATCCTTAGAACTCCGAGCCATGTTAGGTGATCAGTATGATGGGTTACGGCAAATAGTCTGTGACGATGTGCTTAAGGTTTGTGTCATCATAAATGCTGTCTGTCGTCCCAGTGCAGTTTCTGCACCTCCTGGGCACCTGCTAATCCTGCTCTGCAAAGAGCAGAAGTGCTTACAAGGCCAGTTCTGTTGTATGGAAAGTGGTGGTTCATTTAAAACCCATGAGTGAGAAACAGTTTACATTTAAGCAGAACATGGCTGGTAAGTTAGTTGGATTGAGTTAGGAGTATTGGACTGGTTGGTCTCAGGTTCCAGATAGAGTCCGTTGTTCAAAAGCAGCTGCAGTTGGGCGGTGGTGACGCACGCCTTTAATCTCAGCACCTGGGAGGCAGAGGCAGGTGGGATCTCTGCGTTTGAGGCCGGCCTGGTCTACAGAGTGAGTTCCAGGACAGCCCAAGATACACAGAGAAACCCTGTCTCAAAACAAAACAGAACAGCTCATGCCTCTAAGCACTCGGAGGCAGGTGTAGGCAGGTCTCTGAGTTTGAGGCCAGCCTGGTCTACAAGAGTTACTTCCAGGACAGCTAGGGCTGTTACACAGAGAAACCCTGTCTTGAAAAACTTTAAAAAAGGGGGGGGGGCATCTCTAGTGATTGATGTTAGACTTGAGTTTTAGGGTGACTGGCAGACGGTGGTAAAACATTATTTTCCCTGATTATATAAATAATGCGTATTCTAAGGAAAGTGTTCTATGTATTTTGTTTGTGTTAGGGCAGGGTACACCTGTGGGTAACATTGGTGTGTGTCCCCAAAGTTGACTTTTGAGACTTGCTCTATCACTGTCCACTTTCTTCACTGAGGCAAGTTCTCTCTCACTGAACTTGCTACTTGCTGGTTCTGACTGTGCTAGCTAACCTCTGTGTGTGTGTGTGTGTGTGTGTGTGT
>LOEQ01001045.1:187266-208757 GCA_001685075.1 Bramus lutescens
TAATTTTCTAGAAACAATAACTCACAAATACTAATCTATTATCCCATCAACATCCCATAGCAGAAAGTCCCAAACAGTAGTTAGGACTCCCGAATATCCAGTTTTGTGCCCCGTTGCTCTGGCAGTGGATTCCGATCTTTCTTACTGCTTTGTTTTGAATCCAGTTTCCTTGTTACTGTTGCAAAGTTGGGTGGTTTTTATTTCAGTCTTGAATAAAATGCAAAGAACCTAGAAACATCCAACCCTGATCCCCACCTCCTGTGCAGTGTAGTCTCATAAGCAACCCGCAGTCTGCAGCAAACAGGGTCCGAGTTCCGTTTCTGCAGTTAGCTACTGCAAGTTCCCAGTGCCCATGTACTCATCTACAGTGCGGTGACAGTAATGGGTCCTGAAGAATAAAGTCACATTATAAAAAATAAAACGAATACCAACTGCTCAGTGTGTGGTACACACAGAAAATAGTCTATGGATAGTAGTGATGACTGTCACTGCAGGAACGTCCCTCTAGGATGTCAGCTTTGCTGCGTGCTCTGTGTGTGACCTCTGTTGATCTCAGCATCCTCATCTATAATGTAGGGCCACTAAAAGCCTCACATGGGGTTGTTGCCAATACTAAAGCAACGTGTGTGAAATTGACTGCATTTAGTTGTGTTTCATGGATGTTCCCATATGCTAATGCTTTGAGCTTTTAATTTTATTTTGCTTTAATTTATTTTAGAGTGGATGCTCTTCACTCACTGTTTATGTAAATACCTTAGTTTTCCAGTCCACTTGCATCTTAGTTTTAATTACGTAGGCACATGTGTGTTATGTGCACTTTAGTGCCGGTACATGTGGGAGCTAAAGGCATCTGATGTCCTTGGAGTTAGGTGGTTATGAAGCATTGATGGGGGTGCTGGAAACCGAGCTCAGGTCCTCTACGAGAGCAAGATGTGCTCTGAACAGCAAAGCCATCTCTCCAGCCTCCCTTATGCTTGTTTTTATTTCTCCTGCTTTCTGCCTTATCTTCTGCTACAGGTATGGATCTCGAGTTTTCTAGCCTTTTATACAATGATGGGGTTCTTCAGGGCAGTACCAAGAGCCAAGTATTGTTTATTGACTACTATCTTTTAAATAGATTTTGAAAGCTCAGGGTTCAGTTCCCAGCACCTAAATGTTGGTTCAAAACTCTCATTCCAAGGGATTGGATGCCTTCTTCCGACCTTGGAGGCATCAAGTATGAATGTGGTACACAGATATACATGCAGGAAAAATACTCACACACAAAATAAAATGAATAAATATAATTAAAGCAAAGAAGATAGCAGGCAAGCAAGCAAGCTCAGGGTTGTCTTTTGCTAGGACATAGCTCATTGACATGTAGATTAGTTGGTTCTCAATCTGTGGATTGCATCCCCTTTGGGGGTTAAACAACCCTTTCACGGGGGTTGCATATCAGATATCCTACCTATCAGATATTTACATTACAATTCCTACCAGTAGCAAAGTTACAGCTATGAAGTAGCAATGAAAATACTTTTATGAAGAACCATATTGGAGGGTCACGGTATCAGGAAGGTTGAGAACACTGCTCTAGAGCAAAGATGTGATGGGTAAGTTGATATGACTGCCAAGGGTCCCTAGTGTAGACAGGGTCTTGGTGCAACATTCTGGCGGCCATTCATGACGTAGACCAGACTGGCTACAAATATTTGAATATTCAAACATTCTGCAATGTTATGCACTGCAGGGGGTTGCAGTTCACTGACATCCCACCCTCCCCAGTACCTCAACGTAGCTCCTAACAAGCTTCAGATACAATAAAACTGCACCATCTCTCAAGATATGTGAGAGTATCTGGATTTTTTCCCCCCTTCTAATGCAGTGAACACGTAATGGTCTCATGAGATATACTTTAAATAGACTTAACCCAACATCGAGGAACAATCAACAAAATATAATCACAGGCATAAAAGAATGTAAATGTTTCCCATTAAAAATACAGAGACCTCATGTTTAATGCAGTGTTAAAAACTGACAATTAAGCATGTAGGAACCAGGAAGTTCAAATAAATTATTTCAGTGCTATGAATTTAGCCACATCCTGAATTAGTTATGAAATCCATTTGCCACCACAAACAGTGATGTCTTCAGCCAGTCTATTCAGAAAGAAAACAGGAACAAGAAATGTTTGAATGTTATATGTATTCTATTCATGTGGTCAGGCTGTTTTTAACAATTAATTTATTTTTATTTTCTGTTGCTGAGTGTTTTACAAGCATGCACGTATGTGCACCACATTTGTGCAGTACCTGAAGAAGCCAGAAAAAGGTGTAATATCCCCCACCAGGGCAGTTACATGGTATTGTGAGCTGTAATGTGGGTGCTGGGAATTAAACCTGGGTCCTTTGGAAGAAGACCCAGTGCCCTTAAGAGCTGAGCCATCTCTGCAGCCTGATCCAGTTAATTTGTTAAGGAAAGAAACTTAACTTTTGAATATTCAAATGTCTAGCCGTTTGATCTAAGTATTCTCTCCCCTTGAACATTGCATCAGTCTGTTAATGAGAGAAAGACCTAACTACAAATAGAACAGCCTTGGTGCCCTTTGGTCTCATCCAAAGGCTACATCGTGGTAGAGTCTGTCCCCTGAAAGCATAAGCACATTGCTCATTGCTAGCATCTCTCCTCCCTCTTCTATGGGCACACAAGAGTTGTATCTTGGTTCCAAGATGAGCCAAGTGTGCTGCATCTCTAATCTGTAGCTGAGAGCTCTGCACTGGCTCCCTGATTCCACTCCCTGCATCTTTTTTTTTTCTGCTTACCAGCAGCCCCTTTCTTTCTTCCCTCTAGAAAGGCCTAAGAGACATGAGTTCTTTTGCTTTTTGAGGTAAGGTCTTGCTTTGTAGGGCAGGCCAGTCTCCTATTCACTGTGATCCAACTTGGTTTCAAACTTGCTATCCTCCTGCCTGAGCTTCCGAGTGCTGGGGTTGCAGGTCTGAACACCCTCCCCAGCAGACAGTCATTTTAAATATACATCTATCTAACCAGAGCCTACTGGCTCAAACCTATAAGCCTAGCTGCTCAGTAAGCTGAGGCAGGAGAATCACAAGTTCAAGGTGAGCCAGACAATTTAGTGAGGTACTATCTTAAATTTAAGGGTAAAAGGAGGCCTAGGGATAGTTCAGTGGCACAGTGTTTGTTTAATGTGTGCCAAGCTCTGGGTTCAACTCCTGGTACTGTCACTGGGGAAACTGAAGGTCCCTTTTGGGTTCTTACTCTCAATACTAGAAGAATTTATAAATGGTCTCAAAAGGAGGTTCCAGGATAGTTTTATTAGTGGCTAAGAGAAAAACAAAGTACAGGTTGAATGAAAATCCTGTATCTGCCTGGAAGAGATGGACGGAAGCATGCTTTTTAAATTAGGCATGGGATAGAAACAGATAGTTAAGAATGGACAAAATGCCAGGCAGTGGTGGCACATGCTTTTAATCCCAGTACTCGGGAGGCAGAAGCAGGTGGATCTCTGTGGGTTCAAGGCCAGCCTGGTCTACAAAGTGAGTTCCAGGACAGCCAGAGCTACACAGAGAAACCCTGCCTCAAATAAAAACTGAACAAAGCACTCCCCAAAGTGGAAATGGGCCAGTAAGCTGAGGAAGGAGCCTCCAAAGCAGCAGGTCACATGTGGTCTTTTGTTTACCTGGTCAAAGGCTTTCTGTTAAGGGTATTGTCACCAACACTGCCATTTTGAAAACCTAAGAGTTTTCATAAAGATTAAGTATAATATGGACATTAAGAAATATCTCTAAGCGTGAGTGTGGGCTTCTCAAGAGAATGGACTGTATTCGGGTATTAAGCAGCGGTCATATATCCAATTTTCCTGTAATCTGAAGCTGATCCTGGTGGTCCGTGTGTTGACGTGGGAGCCTATCCTCAGTGACTGCTGAAGCTCCCAGTGCCTGTCCAGCTACCTAGCAATCCTCCCTTATTTCCCACCCCCCATTAAGCTCTGCAGGTTCTGTTAGCAAACAGTCCTCAAAGCCATGGACTCGCCAAGACGTAGTCGATAGAACTCACTCCAGTGACTCACTCTCCTGTCATCCACCCACCCAGTTTCCATGCCGTGCCCTCAATACACACTCCACACTGCTGTCAGATAATAGGCACCTTCTCCGTCCCCAGGCATCCTCTCTTTGCCCCCAAGGACATTGAGAAACCCCTGTTGTCATTCCCTAGAACCCTCCCACCATGCACTTGTAATTTAGTTTCCAGCTATGTGAAAATTCCTTCCAGTTCCACAGCAGTATCATGATGTTCTTTTACTGAGGATGTTTAAATACGTCATTTCCTCTTTTCTGACACCCCAGCCTCTGCCAACTCCATGGTAGATTTGCCTTTATAGCCTCTGTAGAAAAGACTGGGACAATTGCTTTCCTGTTATTATCTAGTCGCTGTGCACTGCGAACCTTACTGGGACAATAGCTTACCCGTCATCTAGTTGCTGTGCACTGCGAACCTTACTGGGACAATTGCTTAGCTGTTATCCTGTCATCATGTACTGCGAACCTTACTGGGGCTGTACTGTGCCTGGTGGAGAGGCTTATAGGGTTCTAGTCTTTTCTGCAGCTAGCAGTAGCTATCCTAATACCACAACATTCCGGCCACTAAGGCCGGAGGCACAGTAAGAAAGCCTGTGGGTGAGCAGGGCTTCCAGTGGAGCTCTTTCGAAGGGCAAGTAAGTCCCTCTTCTGTCATTCTTATTTCCTAAACATGCAACGGAGGGTGAATGTTCCAGCAATCATCTAAGTCATCAGGGTGCAGGGAATGTGGAAGCGACAGTCTATGATGGAAGAACGGGAGAGAGAAAGCCCCTGAGCCATCGCTGATCTTGGGACAGCTGGACTGTTGGAACAGGCAGAGACACACAGAACCATATTGTCTACAGCAGCAGCCCAGGGAGTTCCCTTGGGGACCTCCATTCAGATAGAAAACCCAATCCTTAGATTCACCCCAGGAAAGAATTTCAGGATAAGCCAGTATGAAAGCAAAGTTAGATTTTGCTAAAAGTCATTTTAAATATAGATTTTTAAGCATACGTGTTAGGAGAAGGGTCCGTCAAGTGAAGAAAGAAAGCCATACCCGAGACAGGAGTCGGGTTTCCCCAGGACAGACTTGGACTTCAGCATCTTGACAGGTACCACACAACCCAGTGCGTTTTTATTTAAGTTTTATTGACGTTTTTATTTCAGAGGGTTGATAAGGAATTTAATTAACCAAGGTGGTGTCTTCAAGGGAACCCGACTGGATCACAGCTAGCACGGTGAAACCAGACTACAGAAACACAGAAAGTAAGGCTAGCACCCGTGTAAACAGTGCTCATAGTCCCGTGAGCGCAACGTCCAGCAAGTGTCTGGGAGAAGTCTTCCCTTGAGGGCTTCAGCCTGTGTTCTGGTCTGCTTTTTCTGTTGCTATGATAAGAACCTTTGCCAAAAGCCTTGAGAAGAAGTACACACACATCACCTCAAATGGAATAAGAGACAGTTTATTCTGGGGCCAAATTTGAGTGACCATGGCTTGGGAATCTAGCTGTCCCAATACAGCATTGGAATATGGAAGCAGCTTCATGGAGTTCTTATAGGAAAAGAACAAAGGAAGTCATACATCAAGTTATTCTTTAAAATACATTTACAGAAACCTTAAGTGGACAGTTAGAGCAGACAGGTGGATCTCAGCTATTGACCTCAGATGTAGCTGATAGCGTTCTTAGCCCCTGGTGGAAAAGAGGGTTTTGTTAAGTTAATATATTCTAATGTTTGTTTTTTTTAAATGTTTATCTTGATATTAAATCTGATACAGAGGAGGGCAAAGAATAGCTTTTATCCTATTAGACTACCTGGTCCCATGCTATCCTTAGTTGCAGGGGTTTTTACCAGTCAATCAGATGGACCAGTGCCTCCAATTCCAGTTTTCAGGGGAAAGGGTTAGTTAGGGTGGGGACTCAAGAAACCCAATTTTAGGTACACAATATGCCGTATTTTAACAAATGTGCACGAACCCAGCCCCCGCTGTCCAGTCACCACTTCAGAGCCTCACCGAAATGGGCCCGGCTCCAGAGTCCCACAGCATAATTTCTCCCCCGCCCCCAGAAGCTGAGAAGTACTTTCTATCTCTGCAGATGATTTTTTTCTCTTCAGAAGAGCATTCAGCACACAGAACCACACAGCCCTGTGTTCTGTGTCTGTCTTCTTTGGATCAGTGCAAAGGTTTTGTGGTTCGATTCATCTATCCTGGGAGAGTTGTTGGTTTGCTCTGTTTTATTCCTGAACGATCCCACAGTAAGAATACACCACAATTTACTTATTCATTTACTTACAGATGCTGGAACTGTTCCCAGTTTGGGCTATTTCGAAAGCCACTGTGAACACAGTACGGGTCCGTGTGTGGACACAGGATGGATTTGTATTACATAAAATTTCTTAGGTGTGCTTGTATTATGAAAATTTTCAGGAATCCAGTAGTCCTAGGCCTGTTCCTCCTGAGGTAAACAGGCTTTATATCTCTTGTTCCTCTTACTACAGAGGAAAAGACGTAATTCCTGGGTTTGAAGAGCAGCAATACTTTATTTGGCCATAGCATGACAATTTAATTAGCGAGTAATCTAAAAAGTGGCCAGGATTGAGTGAGACCCCAGAGCAATGAGGTCTCTACATATAAAGTCACACTGCCACGTGTAAGGTCAGACTACCATGTACAAGGTGCAATGGTCTGATTTGTGCAAGCACTGCCCACTCCCCCCCTCCAGCCCACCACCGAGGCGGGGGATCTTGCTTCCTGATTCCAGTCTGAGCTCCTTCCTTTCTGTCTCTTTTCCTAAGTGGCAGCTTCTGCCTCTCTCCCTTCTCCCCACTTCTTCCTTTCCCGCTACCCATTCTCTCTCTCTGCTCTTTTCCCTTCTCCCCTTTCCCTGTTTCCCCTCCATAACCCATTAAATAAATACCCACTTTCTCTGCATGGCATGTCTAATAGGTCTCTGTCTCTCACTCGAGGCGTGGTCTCTCACCATGCCTTCAGAGACCTGTGACACGGTATTTTGCCATGCCTATCCATCTCAGTCTCTCACCCACCACGTGGTTCCCTGGCTGGGACTTGCTCCCTGCCTGAGACTGGCTGCCTTCCCTGTCCTGCCATGGTCTCAGGACCTGATGTCCACTACTCAGGGACCTGCAGTGTGGTCTCATGGCCCGCTGCCCACTGCCACCATGCAGGGACAGCACAGAGTTTTTATTTAAACTATAACACAAGGTCAGCTGAGATGTGAAATGACATTTTTTGTTGTTGTTTTGCTTTTAAACTACTGACATGTGACATTCAAAATAAAATATGCCTGGTCTCTGTCTCGTTTATCCTCCAGATCAGCATTGCTCTGAATATTCTTTTGAGCAGCTGAAGCAAAAACAAGTTATTTTGTAATGATATCTAATTTGTACCTGTGGAGCAAGCCTGTACCTTCATAACTTCCCTAGAAATGGCCCTGTCTCCTGTGCCCTGTCCCTCACCATCACACGCTGGTTAATGCTCCTTTAATGAACACAGGAGCAGCCTGGCAAGAGAAGTGAAAGGGAGAGATGCCATGAGATGGCAGATTGAACTCCAAGGTGCATGTGGAGGACACGTGAATGCTGCTCCCTGGCAGCTAGGCATAGTGGTCCCACGTTGCCATGGTGACGGAAGTGCATTGATGCTAAATGTCTGAGCGACCCCCACGTTTTTAAATAGCAGCTGGTCAGCGCCACTGCCGTGCCTGGATTGCTCTCTCTCAAGTCACTGCTTGGCCCCAGCTGTCTTGCTCTCTGTTGACAAATGGCTGTCCTTCACAGGCAAACCACTAATAGCATGCTAATGAGTGGATGTGCTAATTATCCTTCATACCTCCCAGGACATTCGTCTAAGTGACCTGTCACACACAGTGATGCAGCGAGTATTGAGTCCTGAGGGTCTTGAGGCAAGGTCTGGGCATGAAACAGTGACTTCATAACCTTGGAGCCGTGGGGTACTTCTGGTGAAACCGCCTGGACCAAAAGACAGGTGTCTTGGGGACACATTATTTCCAGGAACAAACGTATGTGGGTTTTTTTTTTTTTTAAAGAATCTCTCTTCAGAAGCAGAGAGGCATGGCTGGATGGGTTAGCCTCTGGGAGGTTTGCTAAAGCATGGGTACAGAAAGACCAGGAATTCCCAAGATCCCCAAATGATTCCACAGCAGAACTCAGATGGGTTGGACTCCAGGCTCTGCAGCTGTCTCTCTCTGTCTCTCTCTCTGTCTCTCTCTCTGTGTCTTCCCTTGACTATTGACCATGTTTCTAATAATGGTAGGGATAACGTTTTTAAATATTTATTTTATTTTTAATTACGTGATCTCTTCCTCTCCCTCTCTCTCTCTGTCTCTCTGCCTCTTTCTGTCTCTCTGTCTCTCTGTCTCGTGTGTGTGTGTGTGTGTGTGTGTGTGTGTGTGTGTGTGTGTGCGCGCGCGTGCGTGCGTGTGTGCGTGCGCGCGCAGGAGTTCAAACATCAGACATGGATGCTGAGAGTCAAACTCAGGTCGTCTGCAAAAGTCATCTTTCCAGACCCTGGCAGGGATAATTTGTCCCCTGGAGGTCTGCATGGAAGGACAGCAGTGGAGACTTTTTGGCACAGAGCCGGGCCCAAACCAAGTCCCAGGACACAGCTATTCAGTGCCTTGGGATGCAGGCGTTTCAGTTCCGACAGTGCAGGTGCAGCGGCGGTGTGGCAGTGTGGCGTGCTGCAGGTGACCCTGCCAGGAATCCCGCCCCACCAGGCCAAACCTCCTCGCGCTGCATCCCTGCCTTTTTGTTCTGTCTCAGCAGCTCTCCATTGAGATAAATGGCATTTCCAGAAGCTTCACCTCTGATAAGTGCTCCTCTGCTGCCGCAGCCAGAATCTTAATGTGTGCTCTGTGATTTAATGGCCATGTAGGCTGGCTATTAACACACTCTTCTTGGGTGGAGTGGACTTGCGTCTCCACCACAGGCTCTCCACTGGGGTGGTGGGGAAGAGCGTCCCTGAACCACTTACCCAAAGGTCTTCTCAGCCTGCTATATTGCAAGTGGCTGCACACTCTGTTCCCTGAGTGGGGGTCTGGAAGGTTTAGGAAGCAAGCAAGGGCCTCCCCTGTCCTGTCTCCCGCAGAGCTGGGAAGAGTCCCAGGGAATACCAGTCTCTATGCAGGCACCCTGAGCATTCCTATAAACACCACAAACACAATCACTAGAGCCGGAAAGAGATGGAGGTGAGCTTTAAGACAAGTGTGGGGTACAGACACGTTTAAAAAGTGAAAATTGGTGAGCTGGGGGAGATTGCTTAGCAGTCAGAGAGGATGGAGGTTCGGTGGGCAAAGCCCACATCTTGTGGCTCACAACTGCCTGAACTCCAGCTCTAAGGGGATCTATCGATGGATGAACACAACACACACACATCCACAACCACACAGAGAAAGAGAGAGACATACACAGACAGAGACAGAGACAGGCAGAGAGACAAAGACCGAGACAAAGAATTAAAAGACCCAAAAGACCTGCAAGGGAGGTACAGATGGTTCAGTGGTTAAGAGCACTGGATGCTCTTGCCAGGACCTGGGTTCTATTCCCAACACTCACACGGCAGCTTCCACCCATCTTTAGCTCCAGTTCCAGGGCGTCTGATGTTTTCTTCTGTTCTTGTGGACACCAGGCATGCAGGCAGTTCACAGACACACATGTGGTCAAAACACCACACATATAATTTAAAAATCCCGGCAACTTGGGGACTGAAGAGTTCAGTGGGTAATGTTCTTGCCACATAAACTCCAGGACCTGAGTTTGATTCTCATAACAGAAAATGTCCTGTGTGTGTGATTATGAGACAGCAGCTTACTCTAACTGCTGAGTTCTAGGTGGGAGATTATGCTACAAAATAAAAGATAAGACTTGTGGGGAGGGACTGGAGAGATGGCTGGGAGGTTTCCAAGAGCAAGTAATGCTCTTCCAGCGGACCCAGGTTCAATTCCTAGCCCGAATGTGAGGCAGTTTGCGATCAGGCGTGACTCCACTTCCAGAGGATTCCACACCTCTGGTCTCAGTGGGCAACCCCATCTATGTGGTGTACACTTACACAGACATACAGGTATATACGTGATTAAAAGTGAAATAAATCATCCCCTCTAATTTTACCTACCTAGAGCTTAGGGAAGCCAGAATGGTGGGGTAAAGCAGACCTCAGTAGAGCAGCCTGAGGCCACTAGAGACAAAGCCTTCCAGAAAAAAAAAATCTTAGAAAACCAAACCAAACCAAACCAAACAACAACAACAACAACAAAAAGCTCAAGGTTGACAGTGCCTGAGGAATAACACCTGAGGTTCTCTTCTGGCTTCTGCAGGTGTATTTTTGAGGGGGTCTCTCAGACATCCAGGCAGGGAGACTGACACCGTCAGCCTGGATCAGACTTGGGAGCATCTAACACAGTACAATTGGGGAAGAGGTTCCCAGCCAACAATCAGTCCAATTCCAGGTGCCCAGTAAAGCTTATGGTGTGATTACCAAGAGACTCCTTTACAGAGTACCTGTGACCATGAGGGTGGTTTCCATAGCTAAAAGGCCTAGAATCTAGTGTGGTCTCTGACCAATAGCATAGAGGTCAGCAGGCCATAAAGGATGTGTGACATCCGGGCCCCCTAAGGATGGTCTCTATTGCCTGGGAACTATAGATAAAGGTCTAGGGATGGAGAGTCTGGGATAGACATTCTGGAGAATTTGGGAGAGGCCCACCTCTATAGCAAAAGGTGGGTGAGAACAGGACGGTCACCAGGTCATTAACAACATCTACTCCCAACCTCCTGGGCAAGAAAGCAGGTACTTTATCTCCTCTGCTGAGAAGAGGCTTCTGTGTTTTTAACACAGATCCCTAGTGATCAATGTGTCCCCAATAGATTTCCCCTTCCCCAATCCCCAAGTCTGAAAACTTTAATTTTGGATTATAAGTGGTGTGAAGTTGTAGCCCAACATGGATCCATCAGGACTTCCAATTGTCTTATTTTCCAGGGAACATTCCCCTCCACCAGGCTCTTTCCTTTTCCTGACCTTTGTTTAACCTCCTGAGAATAGAAACCCTGAAAATGTGAGATTGTCCTCAGAGCTTAGATTAGCAGAGTCTAAACTTGACAGATGACAGATCCTATAAGATTGTAAAAGCCCTGAGTTGGTCCATGCATTACCCACATTGCACACCTTTGATCCCTGCCTTAGAGGCGTAGAGGGCAGATGGATCTCTGTGAGTTTGAGGCCAGTCTAGTTTACATAGTGAGTTCCAGGATAGCCAGAGCTGTATAGTGAGCCTTGTCTCCCCAGCCACCAACCAACCAACCAAACAAACAAACCCACTGGTAGGTGAGAAAATCTTCTACTGTGTGGAAAAAGTTGCTCTACAGAGAAAACCCAACATGCAAGGGAAGTTGAAGGGACAGTGATTGGTGTAGAGGGCAGTGCTCCATTTGAAAAGGCAATATTTGAATGTGTGTGTGTGGAGAGAGACAGAGACAGAAGGCCCTAGCTCCGAGGTCCAACCCCACTTCCCTTCTTTACGACTTTCAGTTGTTCAGTTAATCAGAGTCTTTGAGCTAAAATTTTCCTGTTCCCACCAGTCAGTTTGAGCTGTTTCTCTCTTGTATGTTTGAAGATCCTTTGAAGGGAACTGATTTTCACATCTGATATGTCATCACTAAGGCAGTTCAATTTCCTTCCCAATTTTTGTAGCCCAGGCTGAGCTCAGATTCTAAGTCCTCCTGCCTCAGCCTCCCAAGCACTAGACTTTCAGGCATGTGCCGCTGTGCCAGCTAGAACAGCTTTTTTTTTTTTAAGACTTATTTATTTTTCTTTTATGTGTATGAGTGTTTGTGTGTATGCGTGTGCACCACTTGCATGCAGTGCCTCTGGAGGCCAGAAGAGGGCATCAGATTCCCCAAAACTGAAGTCACAGTTGTGAGACACGTGGGTACTGGGAACTGAACCTGGATCCTCAGGAAGAGCAGTAAGTGCTTTTATTCACTAAGCCACCTCTCCCGCTTTTGGCTGACACCTTATCTTTACAGATGTTCAGATTTGTCCTCTGATATCTTACCCTGTGCGCACACAGATCTTGCTAGTGTTGAGCCCATAACCAAATGTGTCACAGCTCTGTAATTGCTAATTTATGTTTCAGCTCCATGGGCTTTGGAATGCCCAGCTAGCTGATAAAAATGGTGTTTCCAGGTGAGTCTGTGAGTATGTTTCTAGAAGAGCCCAATGAATCACTGGATTGAGTGAAGAACTTCCTTCAATATTTAAGGGAGCAACATCCAATCGTTTGAGGCCCAAGCGGAACAAATAGTATAAAGAATGAATCCTTCTCCTCAGCTGGGACATCCATCTTCTGCCCTGGGGATGGAAAACCTGGTTCTCTGGTTCTGAGACTCAGTCATGGCTTTGAACCACTGGCATCCCCTGGTGTCAGGCCTTTGGGCTATGACTGTCACAAGCCTTCTTTCCTGGATCTGCAGCTGGCATATGGCAGGTCATGGGGTTCCTTGACCTCTGTGCCAACTGATCCCCGCATTTAATCTTCCCTCATGTAACTACACACCACTGGCTCCTGTGCACCCAAGCCTGCAGAGCACCACTGTGAACACATCTCAGAGTTAACTGAGGACACAGGAGATGTTGCTGCAGGTGTAGGGAAGCGGTCCCAGCTCCATGCTGGCCCCTTCCAGTCCCAGATGTGTCTCTCTGCTGCAGACAGAGACAGTGGCCAGTGGCCTTGTCCAATAAGGGCTTTTCACCAAAACACCTTTTGACTATTTGAGTCTGGGACAAAAGTTGCCGGCAGCTTGCATTTTCTATCTAATTTCTGAAGGACTGTTGTTTACATAGAAAGCTGTGCTCTTGAGTGGCAAGACATTAGTATCATCCACCAGCAGGTCTACTCATCCATACATAACTTACATGCGAGTACCTGTATTTACATCATTCCCTCCTCCTCCCTATAACTCCCCCTGGGTACCCACTTCTCAAATCCATAGCCTCTTTCTGTAATTATGACTGTTACGTGCCAACACACATACACATACATGCATATAAATACACAAATATAACCAGCTGAGTTCGTTCAATGTTGCTTGTATGTATATGTATTAAGGCTGACCACTTGGTATTGGGTGACCAATTAGGGGCTCATCCCCAGGGAAGATTTAATTCTCCCATGCTCACTAATTGCCCGCATTTATCTTTGGGTGGGGTCTTGTGGGATTTCTCCCAGGCAGGTTGACATGCCAGCTAGTATCATTGTTCAGTTCTTGTTTCGGTGACCGTATTGTTGTGATGCCATGGGTACGGCTTCTCTGTCGTGGAGGACACAATCCCCTCAAACCCTTCCGGTCACAGTGGGAACTGCACTCTTCTCATTAGCCTGGAAATAAGTTCAGGGAAAGCCAATCCAGGTGTTTGCCAGTCCTGTCCAGACATTCTCCTTGGGAGCTGTGTGGTAACCCTGTTTCTGGGTCTGGATGTGTTCCTTGGTTTAGTTTTAATCTCTAGCTGAATTTATAAATTCCTATTATTCATTTTTTCCCTCTGGGCGTGTGTCTGTGTATGTGTACTCACATGTATGTGCCTGTAGAGAACAGAGGGAAACCCTGGCTATAGCTCCTCAAGTGCCATCCACTTTATTTTTTGAGACGTGACCTTTCACTGCCTGGAACTCAGTATTGAGCTGAGAGAGCAGCCCAGTGAGCCCCACGGAGTCTCCTGTCCCTCTTTTCCTAGTGATGGGTCATGAGTGCTCTACCACACTTGACCTGTGTGGTGCTGGGGAGAGACTCAGGCCCTCATGTTTGCATGGTGATCACTTTACCGGCAGAGCTGGATGCTGAGCCCCGTATTTTCCTTTTATTGCAGGGAATGAGACACCAGCTCTTTCGTTATCATTCATTTACTCATCCATCCATTCATTCATTCACCCACCCATCCATTCACCCCAGCCTATGTGGCTGCCGTTCTGCATCCTTCAATGTGTTAAATTGAATTCCCACTAGGAATTCCAAGAACAAAGGACATACTCAGGACACAGGTCTTTTTGGTGCTGTACTCATTTTATTTATTTATTTTTTTAATCTCATTTCCCTTTTTCTTTCTTTTTGCCAATGCAAGAAACGGTGGTGGCTCCTGGGACCTCCTGCTGGTCGGGGTCCAGCTCCCAGGGAGACCGCCCATGACAAGCAATATTGGAGAAAGTGCCACACACTTGCTTCCCCCTCTCCCCCCCGCTATTCTTTCAAGGTAACACTGATCCACAGTCCAGCCACTTTGCTAACTAATAATTAGAAAAGAAAGAGTGAAAAAAGAGAGGAAGGAGGAGGAGCAAGGGAGGAGGGAGAGCAAGAGGAAAAAGAGGAGGAGGGGGACAAGGAGGAGGAGCAAGAGCAGAGGGGGAGACAGAGGAGGAGGGGAGGAGCAGTGGCAGTGAGTGACTGTGCTGGGACCTTTGGAAACTCTGCTGGTGAAAGGCAGAGCCAGGCTGGCACTTCCCCTTTCTTCACAGTGGGGCTGAGGTGCTGGGGACAGACTAGTTGTCTCTGGAGAGCCTGAAGCAAGGATGGATCAAGAGACTGTGGGCAACATTGTGCTCTTGGTCATTGTCACCCTCATCAGCGTGGTCCAGAACGGTAAGGGACAACAGGTGTTGCAAGCCAGGCACACACAGCTCTGTGTGCACATATACTATGCATCTATCTCTATTGCTTCTCTGGACCTGAGTGTGTAGGGGAGGAGGCCTTTCTGTGTGAGTTTGGGTTTTCCTCCTCTTGGACCTTCTTTTGCTTGAGTGCTGATGACAGGCCATGTTTACAGAGGAAAGACAGCAACCTGAAGGACTGGTAACAAACTTGACCCAAGTGTCTGCAGTTCCGGATGCAGATGGGCAGAGGGCAAGGGGCCTGGGGAGAAAGCAGGGGGTGTGCGTTCACTTGGATGCTAGGCTGAACTAGTTAATCTGCAGGGCAACGAAGGTCATCTGTATGGGGGGTGGGGGTGGGGATGGGGGTTGATTTAAGAGCTATAGACCGGAAAGCACTTTGTCATTATTTTACTTATGTACTTAGAAGAGTTCTTTGGGAGAAACATCCAAAACCACACTGTGTGTGTGTGTGTCCGTGTGTGTGTGTGTGTGTGTGTGTGAGACTGGGGATAGAACTCAGGGCCTTAGATGTTCTAAGTAAGTAGGTAATTACTCTATTCCTCATCTACATCCCAGCTCTTTAGTGTACAGCTTTTCACACACATACACACACACACAGACTCACATACACACATACACAAAATCTATCTATCTATCTATCATCTACCATCTATCTATCTATCTATCGTCATCTATCATCTTATATCTATCTAATCTGTCTATCATGTCTTTCTGTCTATCACCTCTTATCTGTCTGTCTGGGGAAACATTTCCTTTTCTTAGCATTGCCATTAACCCCATTAAGAGTTAAAGACCTAACAGGGCACAGATCTGTGAAGGGCAGAGCTGTGTAGAGCTGTTGCCTCAAAGTTCTGCTTTGGGTCTTTTTCAAGCTCATTTTTTTTTAGGTCAGAATACCAGGGGCTTTGTGTTTTACAGTCTATTAAGAGAAAATCAGAGTGTTATTATTATTGGCAGCCGCCAAGGCTTCATGGTAATTGTTTGTGAGCATGTCCTGTCACACTTTGAAATTTGGAGTACTGAGGACCATCCTCCTTTGGGATGTTGTAATATCTATCCCCATCTTGAATGTGGAGGTGCTGACACAGCTTGGCACACCATATAAGCATGCTTTCTGTATGCAGCAACAGTGTGGAGCGGTAGGACACAACCGTCTTCATGCGATATCAAACTTACAACTCAGAGAGGGAACAAGTGGCTTATTTAGGCCACTACTTCCTCAAACCACTGCTGGCTCATGCAGGGAGCTTTGGCTCTGTATATTGACGGGGGAGTAAGCAGCCAACCTAAGACACCTACAGAGACCTTGCATGGCGCTAGGCCGCATCCAGGGGATCTGACAGCAGGACAGTAAACAAGGCTGCCTTCCAGGAACAGTGACAGCAGGGCTCCTCCAGTGTCATGAAGAGGCAGGGACAGTGTTTGCTCAGCCCTGGGTAGGGGTTCCCCTCTATCTCTCTCCTCTGTACCCCACACTGTGCCTTATGGGGATCGGTGCACAGGCGACCGTGTCCTCTCTCCTGTCAATGCAGTTGGAACTGGGCTCAACAGGAAGTTCAAGTTCATTTCCACCATTGTCCTCTTGGCTCAGAAATGAATGGGGGGAAGCTGAGAGACTCCTGGTTAGACTGGAGACCTTCGTCCCTTCGTCAGGCAAGCAAACAAGCAGGTGGTGCCATCACAGCCCCCACCACTCCTCCTTCCCCCATCCCCAGGAGTCCAGAAGAACAAGGTGGAGCCAGAGCATCATGGTGCCAAAGCTGGCACAGAGCTACCCCGCCTGTGTTCAGGGAAGGGCGATGCTGCTGCCTTGGATGATACCACACAGTGGCTTTGGATTAACTGTGTTCTCCTGTGGGGTAGGAGCCTGGGCGACCAGGTGAGACTGAAGTCATTTTCCAGGACCTTCTGTAACCCCTGGAGATGCCTGTTTGGGACAAGAATTATTTAAATAAGCTGAGACATAGCACTGGTGTTGACGGTAACTGTGAGCTTAGGTCACCTGTAAGTCCTAAGTTCAGCCTCTCTTTGCAATTCTAATGAACTCTGGGCTTTATCTATAATACGCAAGAGAGAGCAAAAAAGATACGCAAAAAAAAATTTCATCTTTTCATCCTTCATGCCAAAACACCATTTGGAAACCTTCCTGCTAGTCAAAAAAAAATTTTCCACTTTTGCTACCAAGTGTTGAACGCTCTATTCTTGCCCATGATAACGAGATGCAGAGGCTAGTTCCACATTCTCTGGTTATCTGAGGATGGGCAGTGCCCAGCCTGCCTGCCTGCTGTGACTTCCCCCTCTGCCTGCAAACTCTTTAGTCATCAAAATGTTTGAACTTAAGGCTGGCTTCCAGTTTGAGCCGACTGGAGAGGACAGGCCAAGCTGAGAAACCTAGCCCTGAATCACTGAGGTCCAGTTGCTTTCCCAGCAATGCTGTCAAGATGCCTAGGCTCTCTCCTGCCAAGGGGCCAGCAGTTTTGCCACAAGGCAAACCTGAAAAAAAAAAAACAAAACAAAACAAAAAAAAACCCAAACATGCATATTGCCTCTAACTTACTATGCTGGCTAGTTTTATGCCAACTCAACACAAGCTGGGGTCATCAGATAGGAGGGAATCTCAACTGAGAAAATGCTTCCATAAGGTCAGGCTGTGGGCAACCCTGTAGGGCATTTCCTTAGTTAGCGATTGATGGGTGGGGCCGCCCCTGGGCTGGCGGTCCTGGGTTTTATAAGGAAGCAGGCTGAGCAAGTTATACATAAAGAGTAAGCCAGTAAGCAGCACCCTCCACAGCCTTTGCCTCAGTTCTTGTGGGTTCCTGCCCTATCTGAGCTCCTGTCCTGACTTCATTTGATGATGAACAGTGAAATGGAAGAGCAAGGCAAATAAGCCCTTTCCTCCCCAATTTGCTTTTTGGTCATGGCCTTTAATTGCAGCAATAGAAATTCAACTTAGGATATTTACTATGGTTTCACTATTGATTTTTCAGTTTTATCCAGTTGTAGGAAGAGCGCCTACAGAACCATTCCGCCTCTGACTTTTAGTAGGATTCACAATGGCTTATGTGACAGTATTGCAGGATGAGCTTGGTGTTAGATGACGCTGCCCAACCATATAGACAACTGGAAGTATTTGGAGCGCATGTAAGGTGGTCCAGGATGAACTGTGGTATTGGGCCAGTTGGGTCTGTTAAATCTATTTTTCACTTAAAAGATTTCTGACTTAGTGTGGATTTATTGGGAAAGCATCTCCATCAAAGTAGGGGAGAATTTATTTGGGAAAAATGATAAAGGAGATTTGGGGAAGAAGGTGGGTGAAGGAGGCTGTCCCGGACTTGGGGACAGCAAACAAAGGACTCCTTTCGGCAGGAATGTTGTTCCCACAGCCCACAGAGTGATGAGAGAAAGTGGAAGGAGTTTGCATCCTCCTGTCCCCTCCACCACGGAGCCACCTCCTCCCTTCCTGGGGTTCTTCCTGAAATGAAGAGAGGAGTGGTTCTCAAAGGGTGGGTCAGGACCCCCAGAGGGGTTGCATATCAGCTATCCTACATATCAGATATTTACATTACAACTTACAACAATAGCAAAAATACAGTGATGAAGTAGCAACAAAATAATTTTATGATGGGGGGAGATCATCACAGTAGGGAGAACTGCATCAAAGGGCTGAGAACCACTGCCTTAGAAAACAGCTCCTGGTAACCCTGGCGTCAGTTCTGTTAAAAGAGCCTCATACATGCTATTTTTCTGTGGACCTGCGGCTGTTACTCTGCCATCTCTTGTTTTCTTGGTGATGAGCTGAAATCTCAGGACCCTAAGAAGTTTATTTGAGTTCCCTGCTGTGCACCCCCCATTCCTCACCTGAGAAGTACGCTAGGTGATAACCGCCTGGGTGGTTATTGAGGATATTTAGCTGATCGTTAGTGGTTGTTAGTACCCCCTTATGGTGAATTCTGAGTAACTGTTTGCAGCCATTTGTGGGTGTGCACTTCTCACTTGCTTGCTGGTTTTGGTTTAATATTAACAATAAGCCAGGAAAACGGGTACCAATAGTCTTTGCCTGCTTGGCTTCTGGAGTTTACTGGAGGGTTACAAGGGCTCAGGGAGAATGAGGAGGATGGAGAGGGTGACATCCACAGACAGCGGACTGAGAAAGACTTGTTCAAGTCTGGACGCATTTGCGGGTGTCTTTAGGTGATGTGAAGGGGCCATTTTGAGAGGTAAAGTAGAGGACCGCAGTGAAGAAACAGACTTGAGGGGGTGGATGGGTGGGCTATACAGCAGAGGAAAGTTTTCTTCTTGGGGGAAAAGGAAGGCTTTGCTTTTCAGCAGACGAGGCAGACAGATACGTAGCCAAGTTCTGCGGCTGACTGAGGAACAAGCCTTTGAGTTCCATGATACCAGGCTCATTTCTCTGTTCAGAGGCAAGAGAGGCTATCTTGGGTCCTGGAAAGGAGACACCTAATTTTCTATTACGCTTTCTGTCAGTAGAGACTTTCAGAGCAGAGAGACTTAAATGATAGCAGGAGGAGAGGCTCAGCTGAGCTGGAGTTCAGCAGCCCACAACCTGAGCCTTCCTGAGGGCTGATCTCTTGTAGCTTTGGAACCTCTCCTGGAACTAGCTCTTATAGACCACGGTGGTCTCGAACTCACAGAGATCCGCCTGCCTCTGCCTCCCAAGTATTGGGATTAAAGGCGTGTGCCACCACCACCCGGCTTCACTTTCTGCTCCCTAGATATGAATACGAGACTGAAATCGGAGAGGGAGAAACCATCTCTATTCCATAGCATCTATGTCATCCCCTCTGGGTCCTGCCTGTCTCTGACACTGCTACAACCATGACCTTGGTCAGCTCTTGAGTTCTTCCTATCTTTAGTTTGCCTTCTCGAAACACCTGACACACCAAAGACATTACAGTTTTTGGTCCTGCAGTAGCTCTGCATAAACCCATGAGTTGCTCCTTGTTCTCATCACACAACTCTCACCAGTGATGTGGGATTCCCCTTTGTATGCTTTGAACATGGTTTATTACCATTGGTTAATAGAGAATCTGCTTCAGTCTATAGCAGGGCAGACTATAGCCAGGCTGGAAGAGATATATAGAGAGAGTAGGTAGAGTCAGAGAGACACCATGTAACTGCTGAAGGAGACAGATGCCAGAACCTTTCCTGGTAGGCCACAGCCTTGTGGCAATACACAGATTAGTAAAAATAGAAATTAATAGAAATTCAAGATGTAAGAGCTAGCTATAAATACGCCTAAGTCATTGGCCAAGCAGTGTTGTAATGAATATAGTTTCTATGTGATTTTTTGGGCCTGGGCGGCCAAGAATGAAAGAGCAGCCTCTGTTCACACACCAGGACCCAGCAGTTTCTCTAAACTCAATGGACATTTCTAGATACCTCACTTCTCTGAGTCTCGGCTCCAGAGCTGCCTTCTTGAGCTTGAGCCTCACTTTGGGAGTCCTATGCTATGCATGTCTGTGGCCTTTTACTAGTCTCTCTCTCTCTCTCTCTCTCTCTCTCTCTCTCTCTCTCTCTCTCTCCCTCCCCCTCTCATGTATCTCAGTATCTCAGGCTGACCTCAAACTTATTGTATAACTGAGAATGACCCCAACCCCCGAATGTTCCTGCTTTTACCTCCCAAGTGCTAGGATTAGAGGTGTCTGCCACCATGCTTGGTTTTATGTGATGCCGGGGATGAAACCCAGGTCTTTGACACACTCTCTACTGACCAAACTTCAACTTCAGTGCCTCTTTTTTTTTTCCCATGCTGGAGTAGAACCCAGAGACTGTCAGGTGCGGGCAAGTGCTCTCCCACTGGGCTGCACCCCACCCAAGCTACTTCCATCTCCTTTGTCCGCAGTTTTATGTGCCATACACTTGTATCCTAGAGGTTTCGTTTACTGGCTCCCTGTCCCCCCTTCTGCTATTGTCTATAAAACATGAGCTCCTTGAGCTAAATATCTCAGTCTATTTTGTTTTCAGCTAACCATCTGGTTCATGGTAGTAGACAACAGATAAGTCATTAAAATAATCACTCACTGGGGCTGGAGAGATGGCTCAGCGGTTAAGAGCACTGGCTGCTATTGTAGAGGTTTCTAGCTCAATTCCCAGGATCCAAATAGTGGCTCACAACCATCTCTAACTCCAGTTTCAGGGGATTCGATGCCCTCTTCTGGCTCCATGGATGCTGCACATATGTGGTGCACATACAAACATGCAGGGGAAAACCCCTACACTTAAACAATCAGAGTAACCTATATAACTGGGAAATTGTCCTTTGTAAAATAATCATTCTGTAGGCTCATTTGTAGTTCTCCCGAATCCCGATCCCCAGCTCAGTCCATTCCCCTATCCTGAGCTGGACCTTCTGAACCCCAGACACACGGTCCTTGCCGCTAGCCTTTGCTTAGGCATCTCCACTTGAGCACAAGATTGATTCTTCTTGTACCCCCAGATTCCTTCAGCCACTTGACAAATTCCTGCCTGTTCTTCAGATTTTATCTTAGGTATCATTTTCTCTAGACATTCTGTGGCCTGGCCAATGAATTAAGCTAGTGGGCTTGACCCTTCTGAGCTATTCTGTAGAGTCATTTCTGCGTTTCTTGGTTGTTAATATCTTTCAGCTGGGTGTTTCTTTTTTAATATTTATTTATTTATTATGTATACAACATTCTGTCCACATGTATGCCTGAAGACCAGAAGAGGGCACCAGACCTCATTACAGATGGTTGTG